>STHB01000004.1:29489467-29541875 GCA_018908115.1 Anopheles rivulorum
TATTAAAATGCAATAAACATGCTAATTTGCATAATTAACCGAATAAGTTGCAAAAGTTAGTCTACGCTTTTCAGTCTTTATTCATGATTTCGTTGATAATTATTAGTTATTCTAGGAATATGATGAGTTATTTTAAATATTAATTTACTATTGAATGTTTTCGAATAAGAAGACAGAAAGTCGGAAAGTGGCACCCGAAGTGTCAATACTGCACACAACGATCCACAATTAAATTATTACATAAAGAGCATTCAAGTTCGCTCTTGCATGTTTACTTGTTCGTCTCAATTGCCTGTCTAATGCACCGGCCACGATGCGAATGAACTGGCCTGGTGTCGCATCAATTGAACTCAATTGCTTTTGCCTTACGATGAGATTGCAGTTTTTTTCGACCAAACCGAGTGAAGCTGATTTGTTTCCCAAGTAATTCTACTATCTCTCCAGGAACTGGAGGACCATTTCGAAATCGGTTATCTTGTGTTGACTAGCTAAACAAGTTTATATACGAAGTTCAGTATCTGAAATTCGTGCCCAGAAGCGTTTCAATAAATTGCGTACTTTTTATTGTCCGCTTTTGTTTCGATCGTGTTATTTATGTTATTTGGTTTATACCAAAAATATTCACTCCCTTTACCACTCTCAGTCCCCAGATGCGCATCTGGATGAGGAAGCAGATGGTTTCGATCCATCTGTAAAACACGTTTACTAATACATTTGCATAAAATTCAGTTGACTCCGGTTGAGAACCGAACAAAAGAGAGAAGAGTATGTTAAAAACAGCAACAAAATACAAACATATGGTCGGCATGATCATTATGCCATAGGTTCCCCATAGAATAGTCCAGTTTGATTTGTTTTATTTTCGATCGGCTGCTACAAAGGCGATAGGATGGCGTCATAGTGGGAACAAAATCTAACCACGTATGAATATGACCTTGAATCGAGAGCATATCTCTCGAGAGCGCGCGTGTATTGAGTGCCTCCAAGTGTCCAATAAGACCTACAAACAGAATAATTTATCACCTTTACGACTGAACAACGTGCATTAGCGAGGATCGAACTAAAACGGCACCAAAAACATAATTCACATGATCGAAGCATTTTCATTACATATTTCTTAAAGAAATATTTTCCATACATCGACGAATGATGCTGTAACAATGATTACGGTGTAGAATTTCTTTTCTGGGAAAGTTCCAGCAGATAATTCGTGATAAGAAAGTGCAATATTATGATTATAAGAAATGTGTCTAAATTCGCTTTAGTGGAATAAATATTTACCGTTGAGCGTACTGAGGGTTCCGGTAGAATCCGCAGTGCATGAGTGCATCTACCACGCTCTGCGGTAAAGTACACTCCCTTCATTCGCAGATTGGCAATTGCATTGGGTAAAATTAATTTAAACTCACACTTTCAGTCTACAGCGTAGTGTTTGTCCACCAACACACATGGCGGCACCAACGACCGAATGTAAGCATTCAAACAATGTTATCGCCTTCGCAAGAGTTGGACAAAAGCACAGGCTGCGCAAAATCACACAAATTTGCCTATGTACAAATGGATGAGAATTTCAAATAGGGTCGTGCGGATTCAAATCCTTCGCCAACGCAACACGGCGGCCAACCGAACCAGTTCTGATCAGTCGATTGTGTCGATCGGAAGCATTCGATAGCGAGTGCGCGGCTAGTGGCTAGTTAATTGTGGTTTTGGGAAGCGTTTGCGTTTAAGCTGGTTTAAGTCGCAATGTTGCTCTTCCTACTCGGTGCCTGTGTGGCCTTCGTCGCACTGGTGTACGTGTTCCTGACGTGGGAGTTTGGTTTTTGGGAAAAGTACGGTATTAGGGGCCCAAAACCGAGAATACTTTTCGGCAATTTACCCAATCTCTTAACGAAAAAGCAACACATCCTGTACAATTACGATGCCATTTACAAGTGAGTATTTTTCAGAGGTGGATTATTTTTAAGTGCAATAAATGCTCTACTATTCATGTGAAAAAAAAAAACAAATTGTGGAACCTTATCGTGTGTTATTATTTGTGCGGTTTGAAGTAATGGAAGTATTTAATGAATTCTGTAAAAAAACTGGTACAACTGCAGAAAAAAGCAGCGTTATTTGTAATACTTCGTTACTTGATTTTAAGACTTTTGTTACACAAATTTGTTGTTGTAATGTGATTGGAATGCCTAGGGAAGGTGGATCGATTGAGTTGAAGAGATTTTCCCAGTTATCGACCCGTGATATTGAATAGAGAGAGAGAGGAACGTTCTTTCAATTACGAAAAGTTAGCGATCGTTTACTGATCTACAAATCACTCACCAGTACGTTCGCGTAGCACAACACAGCAATGAAGAAACGCCCTTGGGACGTGATTTATTTAATCGGTTTCATTTGCCACAGTCCGTCGTTGAGATAATGACAATTTTCCACCCCGACGCCCTTGTTTACTTTGGCACTGTTGAAAGAGAGCAGAAACAGCAGAATTAGTGCACAAGATTTGATGCAAATTGGAATATTTAAGAAACACAATACATACATATCCTCAGTCGACAATGTGGTCAGTCCAATAGCTAACGCATGCTGCTTGCCCTCGGCCATTATTGCCACTACCGTCCCCTTGTCCACCTTGGTCATACAGGCGCCCGGTGACGTTAGGCCCGGGCACATAATGTTAGCCCCACTCAGTACAAANTTGGCACTGTTGAAAGAGAGCAGAAACAGCAGAATTAGTGCACAAGATTTGATGCAAATTGGAATATTTAAGAAACACAATACATACATATCCTCAGTCGACAATGTGGTCAGTCCAATAGCTAACGCATGCTGCTTGCCCTCGGCCATTATTGCCACTACCGTCCCCTTGTCCACCTTGGTCATACAGGCGCCCGGTGACGTTAGGCCCGGGCACATAATGTTAGCCCCACTCAGTACAAATCGGATGGCACCCTTGTCCACTTGCTCCATTGGTAGAAAGAATGGAAACCGATGGAACAGCTTCAGCGTCGGCATCCATGGACCGTCTCTGTGCCGGAAGAACACTTGCTCACCGGCCCCATTGATTAAAAGTTCAATATGATCGTGACTGCAACCGTCGATTCAAACAGTTCAAGTTAAACGAAATTGGCATGGGACACAGCGGTCAATGTATGTAAATCATTCCGAATGCACTTACCATTTTACTATCCGGAAAGCATCTTTCTTCGGCAACACTAGATCGATATGGTTTTCGATGGTGGGAAACTGCTCTATCAGCTTCGCTCGGATACCCTTTTGGACCGAGGACTTCAATTGTTGAACTCCTGAGACGCTCTCCTTTTCATCGAATCTGTGAAGAATAGAATATTTGTTAACTAATCGCCAACTATTTACAAGAAATGTAAAAAATTACCGCACTTACTTCTTGAACATCGTGCTGCAGAAATTCAGCGTCGTGTGTCGTTGTTTTGGAACAGTTCGGCTTTTTGACGTCCGGATAATAGGAGTTGTGTCAGAAATGACAGCTATGGTGCTGACAAATTCCGTGCTGCCAAACGTATCGTTCGTGCCTGGAATTTGAATTTTTTTAAATATACCATAAAAACCGGTAGAAATATCAAATCAAATCTTTCCAGCATTGAGAAGAAATTTTTATTTTTTCATAAACTTCCATGTTAATTCATATAACTATCGATCTTCCTTTCGTTTGCGCGTATTATCCATGTTTTATTTGATCGATTCTCGATTCATCCATCCAGCTTTACTTCATCCATCCAGCTCCAGTATGAGCTTAACGGCGGCAACGATGAAAATTGGACAATAATCCGACCGCCCTTATACATTCTTTTACTTTTCAATTTTTCCTACGTGTTCAGTGACTACAAAAACGAACCAGCTGTCGGATACTACAGCATTAGAACACCGCAACTGATGGTGAGAGATCCGGAGCTAATCAAAGAGGTGCTGAGCAAGAGTTTCCACAATTTCTCCGCCAACGATTTCTCCGACACCGTAGACGAAAAATCCGATCCACTGTTGGCTCGCAACCCATTCAGTTTGAGCGGCGAAAAGTGGAAAAATCGTCGGGCAGAGATAACGCCTGGCTTTACCAACAATCGGGTAAATTAAAATTTAGAACCATTATCCATCGGCTTATGGAACATAATTTCAATTTAACCAATTTTCACTATTTGCCCACTCTCCAGATTAAAGCGATGGCGCATTTGATGGACGAAGTTTGTGACCGTATGACTAAATACGTGAAAAACCAGGCCAATTCCAGCTCTGGCGTAGCAAATTTGGATACCAAAGAGGTAAAAGTGACCACGTAGGAACACACGAATCAAAAGTTTTTATTTTTTCCCTTCAATCTTACAGCTTATGGCGAAGTATACCACTGACGTAGTTGCCAGCTGCATCTTCGCCATTGATGCACAATCATTTGAGAAAGAAAATCCGGAAATTCGTCAAATGGGCAGGCGTATTATGAATTTTAACTTTGTCGTCCAACTCGCCCTGCTCGTAACGACCTTCTGTCCTTCGGTGAAGAACTTCTACAAATTCACCTTCATCCCGAAAGATACGGAAGAGTTCTTCATTCGCATCATGCAGGACGCAATTCGATATCGCAAGGAGAACAAAATTAATCGAACCGACTTTCTAGATCACCTGTTGCAACTGCAGGAGCGCAAACAGATCACGGATATTGACATCGCTGGACACGGTGTATCGTTCTTCGCTGACGGATTTGAAACGTCCAGCATTGTGCTCACGTACACTCTATACGATCTAGCCAAGCATTCGGCCATCCAGCAGGAACTACGTGATGACATTCGGAAGGCAAAGGAAACCGGTGGCGGAAGCATGTCTTACGAGCAGTTAGCGGAGATGTCCCTATTGGAGCAAATCATTTGCGAATCTATGCGTAGTCATCCGCTCATGGCCGTCATGTCCAAAAAGTGCACTGCCGATACGACACTGGTTAGCTCGAAAGATCATAAAATAATCGTCAAAAAGGGTACCACGGTCGTGCTACCGTTTTATTCGATTTGTTTCGATCCGGAGCATTACACCGATCCTCACAAGTACGATCCGAGTCGCTTTGCGCCCGAAAACGGGGGCAGCAAGCTATATCGCGAGCGAGGCGTATACTTTCCTTTCGGTGATGGGCCGCGTATGTGCTTGGGCATGCGGTTTGCCCTGACGCAGGTGAAGAGAGCTATAGTGGAAATCGTGGAGCAATTTTCAATCTCCGTCAATAGCAAAACGATCGAACCGTTTGAAATGGATCCAGAACAGTTTATGCTGATGCCGAAAGGCAGTATTTGGTTGGATTTTAAACCCATTGCATAAATCGAGAATAAACCTTGATTGGAAAACAAATGTTTTTGAGACAAAAAAAACCATTACTCGCCACGAAGCAAAATTTGGAATGGAAATTGTATCTTCAATATGAACACAAATTATTACAAGCAATTTTAGTACTAAACATTGATAAACATCCAATTAACAAGAAATTCGCACACACTAACAAAACTTTTCAAAAGATAATGCTTAAGTACTGTATCAGGTTTAACGAAATTAAGAAGATATAAAACAAGATAAGCAAACTGTAAAACCATCAACACAAACAAACAATAAACGAATAAACAGCAGGTAAGCCGTAAGCAGATGAGATGCGTATTAGAATGCCTTAAGAGAAACAACCTGATACATGTTCCTGTTGCTACTGGTTGAGATTATCGAAGTTGTACTTGTGCTGTAGCTTCCGACGTATCAGTAGCCCCTTGATTAACTTTTTCCAGTTACCATACACACGCTTTTCATACTTTTCTTGTGCCCTTTGCTCTTCCGCCTGCTGTTCCTGATGCCAAGCGTCAACAACTAAGTCACGATACTCTTCACAAACGACGAACCCATCGTACACTGGATGGCTACTGCCTCCGTGAAAGTCAAACCCGGTTACGGCTTGAGCGCAATCAATGCGCAATTTCTTGCAAATACGATTCAAACACGGCACTGGAAGTAAGGATAGAAACGTTAGAAAGAATATCTAGCGACCGGCACACTGCTCACTTACATTGCAGATGAACCGTTTTTTTCGGTAACATGCATGGTTTGAAAAGCTCCACGTTTCCGTACGCATTACGAGGCACAATTCCATCCTCAGCCGTCGGTGGTTCGTATTCCTCGGTCTGCCAGTAGCCAAATAATTCGAGCGGTTGTGAAGGTAACATTTGACCGGATGCCTGAAATTATTCAATATGTATTTCCCGATTGTACTTCCGTAAGTGAACACCTCATGTTCACCCGTTCGTTACTTACTCTATCGTATTTCGGTCGCCCGGAAACTATTTTGTACGGTGTCTCGAACATTTTCACTGTCCGTGCCTGCTTTAACCAAACTTCACGGGCATGCAGGGTGTGAACACATTCGCGTGCGTAAACGGGTTCCTTGCCCGAGGTAAACCCTAGCGTTGGCGCATCCGGCGGATAGATTGCTTCGAACTTAAGCAGATGTCGCTTCAGCGCAAAGTACGGATGATTTTTATACTCCGAAACCGTCCTTGGTAACGGCCGTTCCTCTAGTATACGGCTCAGTTCACGATCTTCTGCAATGTCTCGAGCAGTACGACGATCGCCACTGTACGGGAACAGTATGTTGTCCATCCATTGCTGCATAATGCGATGCTTAATCGCTACTGTCAGGTAATCGGCACAGTACCGGGCGGAAACGTCCTTGATCGAACCATCGTTATTCCAGGCGAGGACGTAAAGCATCGGGCTGGAAGCTTGTTGAACAATTTCGGTGACACACTCCAATAGCCCACGTGTAACGTCCAATGGCACCCAGCGTTGTTCCTCCTCGGCATATGCTTCAATCCATAGGTTTAGTTTGTTGCACGAACTTTTGGAACTGCTTTCATCGTCAGTTGAAAGAACCGGATTATTAAGCAATTTTCGAGTTTTCGGATTAAACCGTTCAATCTTGACGATCTTTCTACCGGATGAAGGAGTACTCGAGGTTGGCTTAGCTGGGGAACATTTGTCCAAAGGTTGTGAAATGTTGTCCTTCTTCTTTCGTTCATAATCTCGTCGTATCATCTTGGATGTTCCTTCGTTTTGGTCCTTAGAACCGCTACCTACTGTCGTCTCGGTTTTTTGGGAAATTTTATTGCTCTCTCTAGAACGTTTACCGTTTTCCTTTGTAACCTTTGAAAAAAAGAGAAGAAAATATATTAAACTGAAAAATTTAAATCAACTTGAAATCTTCGCTAAGATTACCTTTTCTTTGCTATTTTCCTCAGGCCTGGCTGCTTCTTCTAATCGCTGCTTTCGCGTTTTTCTCGGTGAAATACTGATTGGTTTGGAGGATTCTTTAGAAACCGCACTCTTCTTATCGTGTACTGTCGATGCTCGCGTTTGTTTGGAGCGTTTGTTATTAGGCTTTGCCATGTCTTCTGCTCCGTCCAGTTGAGGTATTTCTACTGGGGAAACTTTCCGTTTCTTTTGTATGGTCGATTTCTTCTTTTTCTCTTCTCCGTAATCATGGTCACTTGCTACGTTCTTTCTCGTATCATCTGAGACTTTCACTTTCTCTTTAGACGGAACCACTTTCAGCAGGTCTGAATTCGCCAAAGTCTTGGGCACCACTTGAAGAGACGTCACCATCCGACACTGTACGCCAATAGAACGGAGCAGTATGATAAATAGCAAAATGTAATCTCGTTTACAGTTGGCCATCTGCGATAGCAGCTGAAGGCGGAGAGATTCCTCCAGCGTAAGCTTTTTCCAGCTGTTTACAAACATTCGTCTGTCCTTCAGATCGACAATCTCGCGATAGTATTGCATTATCTGCTGAAAGTACTGAACATTTGTACAACCTTTTGGATAGCAGCGTTCCGATGGAATGAGTGCATTTCCGATGGCTAACAATGCAGGNGAGCAGTATGATAAATAGCAAAATGTAATCTCGTTTACAGTTGGCCATCTGCGATAGCAGCTGAAGGCGGAGAGATTCCTCCAGCGTAAGCTTTTTCCAGCTGTTTACAAACATTCGTCTGTCCTTCAGATCGACAATCTCGCGATAGTATTGCATTATCTGCTGAAAGTACTGAACATTTGTACAACCTTTTGGATAGCAGCGTTCCGATGGAATGAGTGCATTTCCGATGGCTAACAATGCAGGTGAATTCAATACGGAGTTCGTGAAATTACCATGCGCTATACCCATAATGACTGTCATCTTATGCAGTACCAACTGTGCATCCCGTTTTTCTCGGTTGATCATACGTGTAATGCAAGCTTCCACATCTATTTCGGTGCATTTTTTCTTCCTCTGTGTCGCAACTTCCGGTTTCAGTATAATCTGTACCGTTTGTGAGCGGGATGTGCTGGGCTGTGTTGCCTCCTCGACTTCCTCCCAATCGGAATCCGATTCCGGCTGTTTGTTCGTTGCTTTCCGAGCCTTCGTTCGCTTGATGGGAGCGTTCTTTGCTGCAGTCATTGGGGCCTGCTCGCCCAAAGCAAGCAGCTGCGACACATCGGACGCGTTGCTTTGCTGTTGCTTTTTCGAAACGTTCTCCAGCTGGTTCCTTGCCGTTTCAAGAGTTTTGGTAAAGTCTTGAAAATTAACATACGCTTGAGACGTTTCGTTAATTTTCGTAATCAACTTCTTTGCATCTCTGCCATCCTTTTCATCATTCTGCCCCACCTCATTGTCCTCTTCCGAACTGTCGGAAAGCTTTCCAATGCCAGCATTGCAGTCAAATATGGGAGCTTCAAGCGCGGTAAGATTACGTGCCAGTGGTTTCGTTGGTATAGCGTCAAAAAATGTGGATTTCAGATCGAGTTTAGTCGGATCGACTAGGTGTTCGTCGCCGCTGCTGTCAGACTCTTGGTATGACCGTTTTAATGATCCTTTTCCAGCCGTACCAGTCGATTTACCTGCACGGTTTGGCGGTCGTTTACTGTTGGCATTGCTGAAAAAAGACAAACAAGCTTGTTAAGTGGCGCTAATCCTTCATATTCGCGGATTACTTGTGTAGCAACAAGTTTGTTTGAACGCCGATGGAATTTAGACCTTTTTCGCAGGTAAAGCAGGTAAAACATCCAAACCCCGAAGCCCAATTTTGAATCATATGTTCAAGGTCATAATCCAAGCACTCATGCACATGGCTGCTTCATGGTTTGTTTCACGCTTACCTACGAATGGGTCCATTCTTATGGTTCCTGGCTAATTTTCTTCCTTTGCCTTTGCCACTGGACGTGCCGAAATGCATACCATCTTCCGAAAGCGCATCGCTTTCATCGGTGTTATCACTATCCGCTCCTGAAGAATCTCTCGCTCTACGGTTGTTCTTACCGTCCAATTTTTCCGGCAACCATTCATCTTCGCTAGCTGAAAAATCATCTCCCTCTTCTTCACTGTCCGACATAAATGTTTCACTCATTTTCACTATTAACGAACACCGACAATCACTTGTTTGTATCTTATGCTTTTGCGGTATACTAATTCCACATAGTTCTCCAATTTTATACTGATTGTGAAATACACGCCACCGCTGTTTCGTGCAGCGAGAATGCGTGCGAGCATGTAAACAAACTGAGCTGTCAACAACAACACAAAAACAACTTCACGCTGTCGAAACATAACTCCGCAACATAACTGATATGTTACAATGTTTCAAATCAATTTTGGGAAATTATCAGCAGTTTCATATTTCCGTCGGAAACTGAACTACCACACTGCAACGTACATTAGTTTGAGAAAACAGTAGATTACAAACACAACTGTTCTTCACGCGATGGTTTTAAAATTAGCTAAGCCAGGGTTTGTCAAAGTCGGGAAAATTGATCCAGGTCACGCGGGAACTTAGACAAATTTTGAAATTCGACTGTTACATACATCTTTTGTCGTTATAAAATAGTAATTATGATAAATAACAGAGTAAAATTGTACACTTACCATTCCAAACCAAAAAGTTCAACATTACTAGATTCTTCAAATTTCTCAACTTGCAATAGTAAAAAAGAACATCTTTTTCGGGCCATACCGATAAAAAATTCTATACGAATAATAATTCCGTGCAGAGTAGAGCTTACCAATCTACAGATTTTCTTCAGTTTTGCTTTTTATGTGTAATTTCATAGTTTAATATTTAAAGATGAGTGAAACTTAACACCTTCACTAGCAAACAAACCATTTAGGTTTACTATTTTCTGTTCAAGAACGTCTCGTTTTCAGTAACAGCTTATGCCCTTTCTCTGCCTGGCTCATATGTAATGGATGATGTTTTCACACAAATTCACTGTCAGTTTCCGACATATAAAATGGACCTCCGCTACTCCCTGCACCCTAAACGGTGATGACCGTATGCCTAAATGTTGCGTAATATAATTATGCAAGTAGTTTAGAATAACCCTGTGCTGGCGCGTTTTTGAGCGCTTCCAAGAGTAATGCAGTTCGACGAATTTACATAAACACACCAGGAATGCGCGCTTGTAGGGCTGTGCTGAGCGCTCTTATATGTTAATTCAAAGTGCTGCTAATGAGTTTGACCACGAGAGCGTTCCCTAAAACTTACACTAAAATAGTGCGCACGATATTTTTTTCACTCTGTGGCCAATATTGCCACACATTTTCTATTGAAGGTTCTAACTCATCCGCAGTAAAAAAAAAACTGATCCAAACTGAGAATGTGCCACGAAGTGCATTGAAAATCATGTACGGCTAGCATTTGTCAAACGATAGCATATTTTAGTGTCCTACATCATTCATAAAAATCAGTTGGGAGTGAAGGCAAGGGCCTTAATTACCTTTACATTATTACCATTACGAAAGATGCTTGCTTTTCATCCAAAATCGGTTACTGTTAGCTATAAAGACATATTTACGGCACACAAACGTAAAACAGAATGAAATAGTTAATTTTCGTGCTCCTAGGCAACAAGATGCATTTTCAACGTACTTCTGTTTGTTTTCTCACCTCTTAAACGTTAAAGTGTTTGCTGACCTATTATAATCCGCAGAATAAACAGGACTACAATATTGGAAAGAATGCCATTCAAGAGCAAAAAAAAACATCCGTATTCACTTATTACTTATCCACTAGAACATTTTACATATAATTTGCAATGATTCTCACCGCGCCTATCGCCTAGCTCAGCTCTTTGCAACGTTTTAAAATGTAGCGCTGGTTGCTCACTTTGCGCACACGTGTGTGCCGAAGATCCAGATTAACCGAACCTACGGTGTAATAGATTTCGAAATAGATTTACTGATCGGGGTTTGTAAAAACCTTCTTTTCATTTGCGTTTAGAAAATATAGCCAGTCAGAAAGACGTTTAAAGTTTGCAAAAAATTAGGCTGGAATTCTGTGTAGACAGATGCACAAGATCAATCTACCTCATCACTGTTGTTGTGGCCAACAGCGGTAAGGTCAGCTTCACTTGTGTCAATCGAAACCGCACTCAAACCGGTAGCTGCCAGCGTCGGTTAGCTGGAATGATTGCCGGCGGTCGCTATCTCCGTACACTTGTTGGCCGCCAGTTGCTGTAGCAGACTAATACTGTTCTCCTGTGCTGTCTTGGTTGCGGTATTGCTCTTGCTCAGGTCCCCGTTGTCATGGTCGTCCTGCTCATCTTCTAGCAGAGCCGATTTGGCGCCGTTCTGCACCGGTGTGAACAGAATATCTTGCTTTGCGCCAGCCGTTGCCTTCGGCGAATGCNGCTGCCAGCGTCGGTTAGCTGGAATGATTGCCGGCGGTCGCTATCTCCGTACACTTGTTGGCCGCCAGTTGCTGTAGCAGACTAATACTGTTCTCCTGTGCTGTCTTGGTTGCGGTATTGCTCTTGCTCAGGTCCCCGTTGTCATGGTCGTCCTGCTCATCTTCTAGCAGAGCCGATTTGGCGCCGTTCTGCACCGGTGTGAACAGAATATCTTGCTTTGCGCCAGCCGTTGCCTTCGGCGAATGCTGTTGCCGGTTGTACTCGTTGTTTAACGCGGTGTGTATCGGTTTAAAGGTGCTCTCATGACCGCCTCCGTTACCGCTCAGATGATCCGGAGACGAGGAGGTCGATGATGAGGACCTCACATTCTGCAAAGCTGCCCGTAGCGAGTTCTCGAGCAACGAATCAATGTTGGCGCTCGTTTGTGGTACAAAAGTTGTCCATTCATTTGTAGCTGCGTCAAGATATTCGACCGTGCTGAGGAACGTCTTACCAGAGAACCCACCGATCGCGTACAACCGATTCTGAACCACCGCAACCGATACGTTCGAGCGGGGAGAAGTAAGATTGGGTCCGGCGATCCAACATTTGCTTTCCTCGTCGTAGCACTCGGTCGTGTTGAGTGAATGTGATCCATCACTACCTCCAACAGCATACAGCTTGCCATTGTACTCAGCCAGCCCACAACCGCGTCTAAAAGCCGATAGAGACAAGTGACAGGAAAATATAAAGATATCATTATCAGCACATGGCACGAACCAACCAAATGATCCACACTATCATACCTAGCCGTTGAAAGAGAAGGTCCCAGCGTCCACTGATTTGCTTCCACATCGTACACCTCCACCGATCCGAGGCAATTCCATGCATCGCTTCCACCGACGACCCACAGCTTACCACCGTATGCCGTAACACCCGCCTGATACCGTCCCGTATGCAACGGAGCAATTGAGAACCAGCGGTTTTCGTCCGGTTTCAGCACATCGCACTGCTTGATACCGCTCTGTCCGTTCCAGCCACCGATGCAATAGATTTTACCATTCAACGCACACACGCCTGCGTTACTTCGAGCAAGAGGTAGTTTGCACATCTTTTTCCACTTGCGTTCCGCCTTCGCAAGATACTCGACCGAATCAAGCTCCGTTGTTCCGTTGCAGCCTCCTACCGCGTACACCGTTCCGTCGATAACCGCAATCTGGACGCGTCCGCGTGCCTCGCCCATGTTCGACTGTTGTGTCCAGCTGTTCGTTTCCGGGCAGTAGGATTCTACGGACCGAAGACACTCAGCCCGATCGTATCCACCGCAAACGAGCAGCTTTCCTTCGAGTTCGGCTACACCTAGACCACATTTCGGGCCAGACATAGTAGCAACCTCGCAAAACAGTTCCGGCTGTTGGCACTCGTCCAGGTCCTCGTCCCGACTCACGCTGGTACTCATGACATCCGGCGTATTGATTGGTGACGGTGTCGTGGGGATGTTCAAGCGTAGCTGAATTGATAAACGGGCTAGATTGCCGTTTAGCGTAACCAGCGCCACGTACGAATGATCTGTGAACACAAATTCATTAAAATTTATTTGTGCTCTTGGCGGAATTGTCCGCTCAACTGATGATTGAAGGTAGAAGAAGTGTTGAAACATACCGGAAAGCTTACTGCATCCAACCAAACTCCAATCCATTTCCGTCGCAGCAGTATCTGTAGCATCGCTGCGATCACCGATATCACGACTGTACAATATCATTCGTGGCCGGCCTGGAGTTTTCAGCGCTTTGCGGTGTTTCTTATTGCTTGGACACTTTAACACCAGCCGCTTGTAATCCTGAACCAAATCGCTCTCGGATTCCTGCCCCGGTGGCAAATCGGCACAGTCTTGCAGAGAATTGTCCAGCGCCAAATACAGCATGTGAGAGCGTTCCAGCAGGGCAGACACCTGTAAGAGCAGCATCGAAATTAGGATGAAATCATTCGCCAAACATGTCCAGCATTGTGTTTTTCTCCACTGAGTACTCACCGATACATCCTCATCCGTCATTTGCCGGCGAATCCAATCAATCACGAGTCGACCCAGGGAGCATTCCGCCACCAGCGACATCTCCTGGCGCGTTTGGTACAGCACCTCGATCAGCACGCAAGGCAGCTGAAGGAAGCCAGCCGTTTCCGACACGAGATGAAAGTTTTTCGCGATGTACGCATCTACCTCCTGCACGAAGCGTCGATTTCGCTCGATGCCGGGCAGCGAACGGGTCTCGATGCAGATGTCCGGTTCCAGCTCGCTCACAAGATGACGGGCGCACTCCTTCACCACACTATCGATCTTCAGCTGCCAGGCAGCGAGATAGACATCGCGGATCTAGAAAATGTTTTGTCGTAACAGTGCCTGTGTCTTTCTCGAGTTCTCCTTCCTAGCGGTATCGTGCCACACGCGGCGCGTCAGTAGTGTGCGTGTATGTATCGGAGGGGCCGCCGGGAGGAGGCGGTAAAATGGGGAAGATGGGAAGAGTGTGCCGTTGTTTCCGTTTGCCGTGCCTCCAAACACCCGGCCGGTGAAGCCGCGGGCAAGTGGAGCAATGGCGAGTTCGAATACGTGGTGACACAGTGGGCAAATACTGTCCGTTGTCACTGTTACTGCTCCTAGGCGGAACAATACGCAACAGCCACAGCAAACGAAATCTGCCGACTGCGTTCACCAGTGCGATCCGGCTTCCATCAAACGACAAACTTCTGTAGGCTATGTGATGCATAGCCACACTAAACACACGCGTGTGTTTCTTTGCTCTGTTCGTACACCTGTACGTGTGTACGGATTCATTTCTAATTCAAACACTAGCCGCTCGCGAACGGAAACAATTTGCGGGCTTGTCTTAGATGCGAACGCATACTAGCACTCACCATCTCATCGGGCACTTCCAATGATCCGGTGTAGGCATACTCGACCAGATACATCAGACCGTGCTTCGTGATCTGTCCGTTCAGCCGATAGCATGGCAGCTTGGCGTCACTGGCAGCGGTTGGTCCACCGTTCAGTGTACCCTGTAACGAGTCGGATCGGGGTAAACAATGAATGTATATCGTTCATGTGCTAGACGTTCTTTTGGCCATTTTGCTAATCATTACCGCATCCGTGCTGAACAGTTCCATCAGCTGTGGTGACACACAAGCTAGCACATTCCGATGCGCATGGATTTCCGTGTTTTCCACCTGAAAAATGACAAACGAATTCGTAATGTTAACGTGTCTTTTTTCAAATCGTATGTACCATTGCACCATGCTTACCAGCAAAACCACGTCACAGAACAGACGATTCTTGCGCATCGTGCTAAGACTCTGCAGAAAGTTTGATTTCATGTTATCGTCGGTGAACTTCAGATAACCGCAGCTTTCCATGGCATCGTCTGGAAGAAAATTTCAAAATACAAAAAAATAATTGTAATCAGTCGCTTTTGCTAACAAACATTAGTAATATTTACATTAATGTAAAGGTTTCTTATAGATGCATTATGAACAAAAGGTTCAATATCATTCATACCGCTTACGAAATACTTCCCAAAACATACAACAGTTGTTTATCTTTGGCTTGATAATAGCGGACTTCTTGTGCAAGCTTGCTCTGTCCTTTAAGACGTTAGCCTATGTAAATCCATATATCAAAGAAAGACGCCATTCAACAGGAAGACGACCTGACCAATCCTCACTCATGTGCGCTTATCTCGAAAGATTGTTTTTGCTATCATTGCGGATAATTTAGCACACTGGCGGTACGTTATCACATACAAGGAAAAACGAGGAAAAAAACATCCAATAAGACTTACGTCTGCGAAAAGATAAACACGTTTATCTGTTGTGAGTAATACTGTGTTCCCACACATACACGCACGCGTACAGGCAAACAGGTCGTTGATTTATGCGAATCACGCGATACACGATGGCGCACACATTCGAGAAGATGATTTTGTTCGTGCCTTCGCGGAAATCCGTTGCATCGCGAATATGTGTGTGCATTTGTTGGCCTCGTGTAAAAGCACGATGCCGTGTTGCCGATCATGACGCACCATACTACACCGTCTACTATTTGTCACATTTATTGCATGGGCAAAGCTGATCATGGCCGGCACTTAAAGTAACTGTCTGTTCCTCCACGTTGGCGCGCACACGTGGCTAAGCTTAGTGGCAGCACGTGGACTTTCAATTCCGGATGAGTGTACGCTTTGTTCCTCGCATGAAAAATGATCATAATTTTACCACATTTTCAACAAATAAATGCAATACAAAACTAGCCACGAAAAACGCATCGGTTCGCTGCAAAAGCAATGCGCAATAAGAGAAGGGAAAATGTCGCAAATAATATTTGGCGATGGTGGGTGTCACGCGGTGCTAACAGTTGACCTCGAAAATCTACGGTTTTATGAACATCGACTATTCGCGTGGAAAACCAAATCCTGGATTGTCCAAACAACGGTAGACGATACGGGTGTACGGGTAAGCTAACGTCAGCAAAACACAATACACGCGCACCATACAATTTTGAGCGCGTAAACAACGAAACGGACAGTGAGGGACACGATGGTAGATAGGAATGGTGGGATGGAAAGGTGAGAAGACTCCAAGGCTGAAACACACCTTGCGGGACGGTTCAGTTCGGCACAGTCCGACAATGTTTGTTTACAACATGACCCAACGAAAAAGGGCGAAAGATGATGCGGCGACGACTGAACTGGGGTGTCTCAAGAACTGGAAACATAAACAGTGGTAACCAAGAGACATGGTGAATTGTTGTTCAAAACTGTTGATGCATAAACCGACTACGAAGAACATTTTGAATCAAACAAATGCCGTACCGAGTAGTTGGACAGGAGCTTTTCAGTGGATATCCCCCCCCAAACCTCTCAAAGATCGTTTGATCGACATTACATCTATTAAGCTTTAAGTTCATTATTCACCCTTTACTAAGCTTCTCCAGCGACGCGTTGCAGTGGCCATGAACGGATGTTTATTTTGGTCGAAAAGCCTTGATTAGATAACTTCTACGCTCTCTCTATCTCTTTCTCTCCCTCCGGATGGTCAGACAATTTATATGTAAGGAAATCACTGTGCTGAAGATCAACATACCTACCAACGGGGGTTTGTGTGCTGTGCGGTATGCGGGTGGCGGTACGTATTGATAAAAACCGACAACTCTTGCTTATTTTGCAACGGTTGCAGCTCTACATCGCGAAAGAACGCCTATCGATTAAACAGTGTAAAACTGGATGAAATAGGCAGTATGTACAAAAGGCACAGGAGGAAAAAGTTTGCGAATCTTCGAGGCGTACTTTTTGCGCGTCAAACAATGCAGTGCGCCGGATTTGCAGAACGACTATTACACAGATGGTAGTTTAATACTTTACCAAAGATCGCGTGATAACTGTGCATTTTATTTTGAAATTAATTTTGAAGTTGCATGTAAGCGAACATGAAAGAACGATCATGCCATACATTATTATCGTACAAGATGATATGTATTGTTAATCATTTATATGCAAACCAGCAATAATTTAATGACACACAATTGTGGATGCTTCACCAAAAGGTGTCCGATCAGATAAACATAATAAAATATAATTATCATTACATTGATTGCAAAAAAGGCGAAAACCCCAAGCTAAGTTGTCCACTCGAAAAGCTATTAAAGCAATAAGTAATCGAGTGCTCTGTAGTGATTTCAGCTTCTGAGTATCTTTATCATAGATATTTCCAATTCGCGGCAATAATCGGTACTTTACAATCTGATATTTAGTGACAAAACGACTATCATGTTGAGAATAAAACGTCTTATTAATTGAAACCCACATGCACGCTGTCCGTCGTTGATAATAGAAAGATACTGAACAATCAGGAAGCTATTCTCAACCGTCACAGTAATTGAAGACTTCTCACACACGCACCAAACAACGTCCCGATACAATAAGGAAGATAGCGCCCATTTATTGCGCTACCCCTAGGCACGGTTATTACCATCACGCGAAAAAAAGATTCCCGCCAGTCACTTGCAACTGAAAGTGTCACAAGAAAGTCACGTTCCCGGTACGTTGCCGATCATTGACGTTCGCCCAAAAGGCGGGGGAGTAGTAGTAGTGGGAGCGCTGTCAGAGAAGCTCACTAAGTGGAGCGCAATTTGACAGTGAGTCGTCTATTTAGCGCGTGACCACCGACTTACTGCGTGCCGATTGTGGGGCAATAAATTAACGTGATACTACACTACAACATCATTAAACGCTTATCAAAATTGTAAAAAAAACAGCGTACCTGAAGATGCCTAACTGGCGATATCAGCCGTGTTTAACATGATTGCTATTTAGAATATTAGTCATAAGCACTCGAAGACAGTGTGTCTTATATATGGGTCAGCAAACAGACAATCTCATGAAACAGGCAGGCGTCCGAGCAATTTCCGCATTTGCCCACATTTCGTGACGATTACTTTCACTTCGTGCGAAGATGCAAATGCATTAGCAAATGCAAATGCTAAAATTAACTCTCAACCTGCAGGACACACATCGCGTGTTACTATTTACCGAGAACCTGATGCAGACCAACGAGCTAATTCTTTAAATCTCTCGCTGCGTTAATTACGACACATTTCTTTCCATTGCACACTACTGAGAGCGTGAAACCGTTGAGTGCATTTTGGGGTCTGTTTCTTTTTGTTTTTTTATTCCTGCTCTTTCGCCGGGTATTTCTGTTGGCACACGTGTTGACGCACGGTCGATGACCTGCGCTACACGAATGCAACGGACCGGCGCTGTTAGTTGACCGAAAGAATATGCAATACCGCCAACCGCACGTAGCGTAGTAAGTGGCAAACTCGGCATCAATTGGGCCGGAAAAAACATTTGTTTCAAAGCGTGTATTTCTCTGTCGCGGAACATGACGGCGGGGATTTTACTTGTTGGTTCAAAGTCTGCCGGGTGTTTCCCAGACGGTGATGAGTGCGAAAAATTTCAGATTTTATGCATGCTCATTTTGTATGTACCGACTGAATCATGTCACAAACACAGGTACATGTCGGCCAGATGACGTTTTTGTCGGGCATCATTTGCTTGGAGTATTGCCAAATTTTTTATACAAAAAATTGGCATAAGCTCAACACATTCTATAAAAAGATCTATATTGCAGTTAGCCACATCATTAAATTGCTACGAGTAACTTACACGTATAACCTAATTAGGATGAAAAAAATCAGTGAACCATCAATATTACTCAATACAATTTCAATGATCGTTTGACACTAAGATCCATTTGGTGTCAGTTACTGGACACATACTGGAAGATATTATTATCTACCATAACGGCGAACGTTTTCCATTTTTTTTTTGATTTTTTGAAGAAATTTTGTCGATATTTTGCCTGGAAAGCAAAGAGTATTCAATTTAAAAACAATAGCTTACGATAGGTACTGATGATAATTCCATTTCATTCGGTTTAAAGGATTCCGAAACGGTTTTTCGCGGTAAAGATTCAAAGAGATGATAAAGGGGGTTGTATTTTATTGCTTAAACAAACAAGAGAAAAAATTGGTCAAGAAGATGAAAATGAGATGTTTATTTTATAAACTGTTCTCCAATAACAGAGTGCAGATATGCAAATATTGTGCGAAAATTCATTCACTCTTAATTGTATCTTCCTCACCATATGGGACGTTGTGTTAAGCATTGGTGTGGGCGATCGTTTGCATACGACTTGCCACTCGTTCATAATAAACTAAAAATAAAAGCCAATACGTTAATTATAAACAATCGCTTTGTTGGCACGTGGCTGGTGTTTAGAGTAAATAAGACTACGTTCATTGCCCGACGTACACGCTACGATATGCTGCTGCTGCTGCTGGCTGATCAACAGTTTAACCCGAGACGAAAAATGCTGATCTGGGTGAACAGTCGAAAGGTGATATTCCTGGCATGTGTGCCAATGTTGTGACGAGTGTGTTCAACACCTTTTTTAATTTCTATTTTGCAATCACTTTCTCAGCAATCATCTTTCACTACTATTAACCATAAACGGCTTCCTAGCCAGTGAGTGGCTATTATCGCTCACAAGAAAAACAAAAACAAATCCATTATAATGCAACCCCCAACGGTGACGGTGGCACGATGTAATTCAACCGCAGGCAATCATAAATATCCCCCAATTACCAGTCACCTTCCCGCAGACACATGCCGGGTAGATCCAATAAGGAAAGGAGAAGGCGTTCCGGCGAGAATGCGTCTCGCACTGTGACCAAAGGGCGATAGGGGATAATGAAATAATAATGCCTAGAGACACCAAAGAATTGGAGCGTATACGCGTGGCAGCAAATTGCAACGTGTGATAATTCGACGTGCATACCTTTCATTTCTGACTCGTAACATGGCGATGGTTCACTCTCATTCTTCAAAAACAGGAATGTACTAAGCGTATTAAAAAAGATCAAAATTGTGTGTACCTTAATCATTGTATTGATTAAAATAGATACATCGTTTGGAAAATTCATAACTACATCCCCTATACTTCACATATCAAATTAACAAAATTAAGAGAAGATTGTTCCAGTTGGCAGTTTTATGAGTTCCGTTAATGAGCTGCCATCGGACACAATAATATACGCGTATTTTGTGGAACAGTACCGCCAAAACTCAGTGCTTTTCAGTTCGACTTACTTTAATACTTGGCTTCAGCACAGATGCGAATATTTCCAAATTTGTTTACAAATAAAACCTCACCATCTCTACCGAAAGTCTACCGGGGTCCGTTTTGCACCGACCGTAGGGCATCGGTGTTGCATCTTACCGCCGGGGCACACCAAAACTGTACGTGAGATCATTCGGTATGTTTGGCTTTGAAAACATTCGCGTTGAAAACATTCCAGAAAATAAGAGCATCCAACATCCATCCATTCGTATTCGTAGTGTTGCAAATCCTGACGTCAATAGAAACTCGTAATAAATACTGAGTTCCAGTGAGAAAAAATGTATATCAACCCGTAATGCAATTAGGACTAATTGTTTGTCCTTCGGTCGTAACAGTAGCGGCTTCAAGGGGTTCGTAATATTCGTTGCCCTTCAAATCTTTTAATAACATACACCTTTACACACGTCATTCTAAAACCAACACAAATATCTATCTAATTGGCTGCACTTCCATTATGACTTAATTAATTTATCTTATTCTGCTAATTCGACACCACATACTAAATCAATAAGTCATCTACTTACCACTATCATACGAAAATTTGATGGTATTTTTTCTGGTCATTTTGAACCGCCCAAATCGGTAACTCCTCAAATTGCAAAGCATATGAAAACGAAACGGCCGGCAGAATCGCTATTTTTAATTGCTCCCTTTAGGTCACGTTCTGCGCACTTCAGTCGGCTGGGTTGCCGGGAAGCGTTTGTCGCGTGGACAAGGACGGAAGTAAACACACTGCCCGAAAGGTTCTGGTTAGCAGTAGTTAACCAGCTTTTAACTATCACAGATCACAGATAAGGCACGGCCTTTATTTCCCATACGTGCACCGTACACATTTTGTAGCAGCATCCAGAGTTCAGCAGCGTCGTTCCTTCGTGAGTTGTGGTACGCGAACTGCCGCGAAATTCCCGCTTCAGGTTCAAATGTTATCGACTGTGTGACAAATAGTTTACAACCTCTTGCGAATGGACAAAAATTTGTCACCACCTTGCAGCAGCACGGTGCTGTCGGTTTCTGTGGTACTGCTTTCCACGGACTTGCTTATACCGGCGGCGGAATACACCGCTTTGAAGCACGGTTGTATTAGCGAATTTCACCAAAATGGTACATCCTTCCGAGCACTGGTCCACTTGCTCCATGTGCACGTCAATTGCGTAAAGCGGACAGATGATTCGTAGCCTTCTTTTTGTCTTGGTACACAGTTTTTCGACCACTTTCGACGGCTTGCCTATTTTTGACACAGTTTCGTGACAAATACGCGACACATTCGTCTGAACTGAGCGCAGAAAGCTTCAAGAAACCGCGCAAACAATGCTAACTTTGTGCACCACTTCGCTTCGGCTGCTGGAAGAACTGCATGGCGCTGGCAACAAGCGGTATCCCCGGTGGTACTACACTTTAAAAATTTCCCGAAGGACCTCCAAATGCCAATGAAGGTGCAGCAATAGATTGCCTTACTTCGAGGACCTACTAGTCTCACACAAGACCTGGATCTGCGTGCGGTAAGTGTTGTCCCGGCGAGTACTACCAATCGACTGACAACACTGTTCTGGTTCAGGTTTCGATCGAGGGAGGTCTCCTTCTACTGACGCAGCGGGAAACCTGTCTATCGACCGAGCAGCACAGAGCAGTAAGGGATGGAGCAACGAGAGACGGAGCGCCGGCTATCTTGCAAAACAGAGTAGAAGAAAAAAAAACACACACACAACCGCCTTATGTCTGTTGCATGTATTTACTACACAATTTGGAAGGCACGCTTCCCGATTCCATCGATAGCGTGCCGGATGGTATTGGTGGTGGTCCACTCGCTGCTATGCGTGTGTGTTTATCATCCTTTCGGAATACCGACACCCATACACAAGCTGTTGCACGTGAACGGTACCGATTTGCCGATTGCAAATGGCTGTTGAAATAGTAGCACGCTGCTCATCCGATCGATTATAGAGGAAGGCGGACCGATTACGACTACTACTGATAGTGCACACTAATCAAACCACCATCAATGGCATTGCCCCCCAAGTATACAAACTTGCCTTGAGTACTTGAAAGCGAGGTCAAGAACACGCGGACGTCAACTAGACCTACAAATAGAATCAACAACGCACTACTATGTGGGTCCCGGGGATCCATGTAAGCTAAGCACCAACACCTGTCAACTTCTTGGCCTCCGAAGTTTGACAAGTGTTGCTGCTGGCTGTACTTAATGTGCCTACCGTTCGAATGAAAACGATGCAAAAATGCAACTATACCAGTCAGTGGAAAAGAAATTACGTTGTAGTGGAAAAAGAAGCCATCCATCCATCATCATTGAACTATAATCAATATCCTGAAAGAAGGCGTAAGTCAATCAAACGCTGCTTTCCGATTGCTGCCTCCATTATGGATTCTATTATATTTCACACATATACTAACTAACCAAACTTTTTATTGCTCTTAGAAATTGCACAGTGTAACAGTGTTGTTCCGCGTCCAACGACAGCAGGGAGGTCAAGTTCTTTGTAACTAACTTAATTAAAGCGAACAAAACCGTAGCGTAGACTTATTCTGTACCGCCGCTTCACGTGCCCTACGCAAACCAGCTTATGAGTCAGCGTTAGAAAATCCTGCACTAAACACATCCATACATTAAAGTTTGAATGTGTAACAGTTCAAGTTTACATCACACTTCCCGTTTTTATCACGGTTAGGTAAACATTTAATGGTACGCTACCAGTTGACACGGAACCCAGCGTAAATAAATCAATCACGCATTGCAAATGCAAATTTACACTACAATCCGAAAAAAGAATCGTGTTTTATCAAAGCGATATCTTTGTGCAGATAAAGTGGTTAGCATATCTTTATCAAAAAGCACCACGTGCAGCATCGTGAAGAAGATGCGAATTCACCAGCGTATCGTACGAATGAACGCACGAACTTCGCTCCACTTATCAAGGTGGCAGATACAAAATAAAATGATACAAAAGCATCAAACTGCTTTTAGCAGGACATTTCTAAAAAAAATAGTAAGAAGCAAATTTTCAAGAAGAGGCCTTCACATACATTCAATTTTACAAACGCCTTTCGCAGATGATCACTAAGAAGATCGGTACAGAGTCCAAATGTGCTAAGCTTATATTAGAGTGTGTGTAGTTACACATCGCGTCTCCTAACGGGACGGAAATAAACCTGAAACTATCTTCACAAATCTCAAATGCTAGACTATCGTTTCAGCCGGGAGGTATGGCCTCCATTTGAAAATTACGCACTAAACCCATCGTTTGTCGTAAGTCACGCCGGTTGAGTGTGTCGATGTTTCTACATAGGTCATGCATTCAACACTTATGTTTCCCTTTTGCCATTTTTCCTTTCACACTTCCAACGATCAACGCGTATCAGCCCTCTTATCCATCAACAGCAAGAGACGTTTCCTTGTTGCTGTTTGCATACACTACATGACGCAAATTCACCCACCCCTCGAAAGGGTGTAGATTGTGGGAGGATAACGAGGATTGGATCAGTGCACGCCGGAAGTGACGCTAGTTCATACGCGCACAACGCAATGACAACAGTTCCACAAACTTCAAAGCTTTAGCTCTATGGGCACTATTTGCTTGATATAAATAATCTGTACCAGTTACGCTTGAAATGATTCGTTAGTACAATCATATTTCTTCATCTTTCACTTCATCATAATTATTGGCATTACCGGACTGGGCACTTCAATCACAACCATTGCTGTGTAATAAGCTCGGTACTTGGGAGCTGTGCATGTACATCAGGTACGAGGTAGACCTTTATGATAACAAAGCAATCGACATAATGCGGAAAAAATAGGTCACGCAGAATTACAACAGGTTACATTTAAAATTAAATATTTCCATGTCACTTTCGCACTCTCTTTAGCTCTACATGAGAAAGCTTATGTTATCAGCTCAAGCTAATGATTGGAAGCAAAAATAAATAANTACCGGACTGGGCACTTCAATCACAACCATTGCTGTGTAATAAGCTCGGTACTTGGGAGCTGTGCATGTACATCAGGTACGAGGTAGACCTTTATGATAACAAAGCAATCGACATAATGCGGAAAAAATAGGTCACGCAGAATTACAACAGGTTACATTTAAAATTAAATATTTCCATGTCACTTTCGCACTCTCTTTAGCTCTACATGAGAAAGCTTATGTTATCAGCTGAAGCTAATGATTGGAAACAAAAATAAATAAAATATGTATATATTAATCTAATATCCATTTACTAATGCCTAGCGTCTCCTAGCTAAGGTCTAGTTATCGTTTAGTACTTAAGCTTGTGATAATGAGTAAACGGTAAATCTGGTACACTTGCACCTGGCGTTACGACCCGTCCCACCAATAATTGGATTGCAATCAATCGGAATCCCTTCCCCGTTTCATAATGAGCAAACCGACCGGTGCAAACGGTCCGAAGCCCCACATATATCCCGCTCGGCATGGAAACACACGTTAGGTTCGTCAAAATATCACGTTGCCACTAACGCGGCTGTCATGGAGATTGAGCGAGAAGTTGAACGGTTCATCACTTTTTGGCAAACACGACGACGCTTCAAAAATGTCACAAGTTTTTGAGCTAAAAGCGTGGGTTCCATCAAAAGCCGGAGTGGCCCCAACGCTGACGCCAAGATGGACCGTTTTAAAGCAAAAGGATTTACTAAGGGTAGCACGTGTACTGGCGAACCTTTTTTCTTCTCGATCTCATTACATATCTCTTCACGTCTGGGTGTTAAATCGTGCGCGTAATAGTGACGGTTGTCAACCCATTGTTGACCGTCGACGTTAATTCCCCGTCCTCGATACGCGTTCTTGGCAGCACTTAATTTGCTTAAATTTTATTTCCTATCCTCTCGTTATGGTTTTGCTTCTTTTCGCAGAAAAGATCTTTACAGCATGTGAGTGAGAAAAAAAAAGAATGATGAATGGACGCACAATTGGTAAAACGTTCGGTACGGGACAGAGATCGTTCGTCTTAGCATCTGAGAGCACGTACAGATCGAGTAAATTCCGCTGAAATAGCAGACTCAGAATCTTTGCTTGGTAACTGTGTCATATTGATAAAACTGATGACGTTGGCAGGTTCTGGGGGATGGGATGTATTGTGAACGCTCGGTTAATGTTCATCGAGGCGTCGTCTAAAAAAACGGTCTCAATTACACAACCTTCACCAATGACACGATCATGCCCTTGGCTATCATGGGAATTTCAAGGAACAGGAATAGTTCAAACCGCTTGTATATACACAATCCAATTGCTAAATTTAATCAAAATTGATAGATCATCAGATAGTAGATAAAGTAATATGATACAATAAGAACGTTTTTTTAAACAAAGTTTAAACACATCACCGAGGTCGCTGTTTGTGATCGAAACTCCATGTTTTTGCGTCGAGGCAAAAAAGCATTAACAAGAACCACTCGAGTAAAGCTGAAACAGAATGCAAACTACCGCAAGACATTTCGTACTGTAAATAAACAGCTCCAAATTGCTTGATTGACCGTCCAAGGACAGCAAGACTGTCTATTTCCCCAATATCGCCCCCATTCACCAATGTTTCTTCCTGACTCGGTGAAATTGCTGACGGGATTTTTCGTATGTCATTCTTTTGTCGCCCTCTGGCCAAACGGAAGGTGACGCGCAAAGAAAGCTACCCCGTTTCACCATTTATCGGGACCACAAACATACATTACGGGCGGAAGAGGGACTACNACCGCAAGACATTTCGTACTGTAAATAAACATCTCCAAATTGCTTGATTGACCGTCCAAGGACAGCAAGACTGTCTATTTCCCCAATATCGCCCCCATTCACCAATGTTTCTTCCTGACTCGGTGAAATTGCTGACGGGATTTTTCGTATGTCATTCTTTTGTCGCCCTCTGGCCAAACGGAAGGTGACGCGCAAAGAAAGCTACCCCGTTTCACCATTTATCGGGACCACAAACATACATTACGGGCGGAAGAGGGACTACGCTACAGTGTGCCTAAAAATATCGCATCATAGAGACCGTAAAGTCACGTTCGACGCGTGGTTCGAAGACAATAGCCTTGCTAAATTTACTATTTTACTCCGCATTGTAATTTGTTCGACAACCAAAAAACGAACGATCAAGCGATCAACCTGCTTGGGGCATTTTCTGGCGCACGGTCGGGACAGAAATAGAATGGGACGAACAAGCGTTTTCCTCCCAAGTTTACGTTCTGGCCCAAAGGATGATCTAACATTCTGCCACAACGGGTCGTTACACACTGCAACAAATGCTAGTATGTTGCTTAAGGCATAGTCATCTTGAGTCGACATCAAGCATTACAAAAGATGGGAGCAAATTTTGACACACCTCCAAGTAAAGCTTGTGTGCTATTCTGCTATTTTGCTGATCATCATCGCCAATTGCATTAGGGCGAGATCTACACTCAGATGATTGGTGTTGTGTCATTTTGTGAATTTTAAACAGCCTCGCATATTGGATGGAGAGCGCCTGAATGTCTTCGAAATCGATCAAAAAAAAAAACGGAATACAACGATTTTAACATTTTTTTAAAGATGATACTTAAAAAAGGAATTTTCGAGCAACATTTTTGCTCCCTTGAATGGAAAAAGCGAATTTGATACACTATTACTCGTCTAAGTATATGTAGTGCCAATAATCCCATCAATGAGCTTATGTTACCGATTAAAAGCAAAACTTACCGCCAATGGAGTTTTCAATACGTGGCCTCATCCTTCGGGAGATTGGCGATATGCCGTTTAGAGACGATGCTTTGCTCGTGTGTGCCCCGACGGACGATGGAACTGACGGCGTCAGCAGACTGTAGTGCTCGAAGGCGCTAAAATGTTGACCCCTAGAGGAGCGGAAAAGAAGAGAACAAAATAGTGAAAAATAAATCCAGAGGAATCCATGCCAAGCCGACTCAGGGAAAGGTGAGAAAACGAAATACATCATGTTTATGGAACAAATTTACCAGGCATCGTTAATGAAATGTCTCTTTCGTTTCAAACAAGATACGGCGCAATTTCAATACAAAATACTACAGTATTGGAGAGAAAAAAGCCTGGAATAATACAGCGATTATGTTATGGAGCTGTGGTATATATATTTTATATTGTCCAAACAAATAAGAGTATACAAGTTTATTTTACTTCTCTTTGTGAATGTCATTAATTTGAGATTTATAAAAGAGTAGAAAAGGCACATTTCGTTTAAGCAGCTGTAACAAGCGCTTAAAATATGACCATATTTTGTTCACAAAAGTACAAAAAAGTACAAAAAGTACAAAACTAAAACAAAGGGAAGCGGTCGCTTCCTTTCAGTGTAAAGTTAATGTAAGCAACACGGTTACACCACAAAAGAAAATGGCTTCCGTCGTTGTTCTAATTTGAAATGAAGGACAAAAATATGGGTCGTCTTTGCTGCTGGAAGACGTCCAGGAAAGTAGCGAAGCAAAACAAACGGAAATGCTTCAGTTAAGACGGCAAATGAATCTTTCAAACCGAGGTTATGCAAACAAAATAAAATGCCGATGTTATTGATTTATGGTTCGGAAATTTTATGAAATATTGTACTGAGCGTGTGCTGCTGAGTGGATGGAAAGACACTAAAAATAGAGCAGAATGATTGAGTTCACAGTTACAAAGAATGGAACCATAAAAGGGGAAACCAGATCGACACGCCATTGTTCGACTCGGAATCGATGAATGTAGCATTGAAGGCCCGGTACAATACGTTGTACAGGTCGTCAATGCAAGAACCACCCATCACTGACACACACGCTGCAAACGCACTCTCATACAAACACGCACGTAAACTGAGAGAAATAATAATGCTTGCCTTGGATCCATTCAGGACGATTTCGAGCTGCCGGACAGAGGTTGAACCTATTGAAAAGGATTGTTTCTGCACTTTGCAATACATTCAGGTGTGAATTGCTGTGAGGCGAACACTAAAATATGCACCGAAGCCGGAAACAATCTATTTGCTGCTATGGTAGTGTCGCTAAGGAACGAAGCTTCCAGTCGCAAACACTCGCAAACGTCGTATGAAAAGTCTCGCACAACAGCACAACAACTTCCTTTTTATCACCCACAGCGCTACAGCAGGGTACTGAGTGTATTTACTTTATACATTAGCTTCCCTTCTTTCTCACTGGAAATAGGAACGAGTGCTGCGTAGTGGCCAAACTAGTCAAACATTTGCGAGACAATTTTGCCTTAATTTGTAGCGTACAAACTCAAAGTCTCAAAGGCTTCTTATGTGTATTCTCTGATTTTTAACTCGTTCGTCCCGTTCGCATTCCGTTCATTCATGCGCCATCACTGTTTGCAGGTTGACGAAAAGTACCAGGCGACTCCACCACTACAGCGCACTAACTTCACCACTGTACACACTCTTTAAAACGCTGTTTTGTTCCGTTTTCGAGTCAATCAATAGCAGAACGCATCTGGCAGCGAAATGAGGTTGCACTCAGCCGTTTACGGATTGAAAACAATCGACAACAATCGCGAAAAGCTGCCAACAACCGACGGTAAAAGTGTACAGAGCACGCGAATTCAATTCGACCTCTTCACACAAACAGGAGAGTAAAAACGATCCGTTATGCGATAGACTAACCGTGTACGTGCCATGTGCGGGAGGTCGTTACGCTGGGGGTTGGAAAAACTATGACTCAAAGAAGGAAATATGCTCCCGATGTGCTCACGGGTAGGTTCATATACGTTTGCTGTTGGGTTGATGAAAGAGAGATGAAGAGAGTTTTTTCGTCCACTACCTGATATCTTCTATCGCAATGTTTATCGTTCGCTTTCATTTTCTCTGTTTTTCACGTAATCTAACATTCTCTTTCTAATCCGTAAAGGCGCTCTCAACTGGATGGTGAACCCAAACAAGAGAGAGAAAAAAGTTGGCGAACAACTCGACGAACCATTGATCGATCCCAACGTTAAATATGTTAAACAGTGTTACAAATATTTATATTACCATCGAAATGTACACTCAAACCGGCATAATGAGAAATGTATCTTAATCATTCATGAACAGAAAAAAGAAAATATAAAAAATAATATTACCGGTAACCCCTAAATTTAATAGAGATAAGTGAATAATCTGTTCCTATTTTATCTAGCAATAGATAAACGAATAGTGGTTGGACAAAATATTTGACATAGAAACACGGTTCTTCCTAATTAATAGAAAGCAATATATGGATGAGATTTTTATCAATTATCAATGATCAACTGAGATATTATTAATTAGTTTTTTATGGTTTGCTTATTTTAAATATCATGATAAATACCCAGAAACTGGCAGTCTAAAATTTATTATCTTAAAAAAAGCTGAAATTTAATTCAAAATAGAAAAATTATGTGAAAATGCCTGGCGATCGTGTTCTGTTAAATATTATTAAAATCAGTAACTAAACAGTTTTGTACCTTTAAGAAAACACGGTATATATTTTAAAATTCGAAACAATGGAACTTATAACTTTAATGAAGTATTCATTTTTGTAAAGTTAACAATTATTACCGTCACTGTTGTCGATGAGTGCACCAACAGTAAAAATAAAAACATCACTACACATAAAATCGATTCGTAACACGAACCACAACCGTCGTTGTGATACAACTCAAACCAAACAAAGAGTCTGCAGCAAGAAATGAATGAAAGAAGCTCAACACAAGCTCTAATGGGAGCAGAGCTGTGAGAAAATATAGCGCTAAATTCTCTGGTCACCTCACAATGGCGTTTTTTATACCATTTTATGTCTATGAATCCGGAAAAAAGGAGAAAATCTGTATGGCAGCATCACTTTCACCGTTTGCGTGTTTTTGGGAATGCGTTGGCGGAGAAAAAGAGGTGGATCTCGATCGTATGTTCTCTGTTTCATCAGCTCATTTTTGGTTTTGTTTCTTTCCGTAATATAATGTGATGTTTTTTTTTGACACCTCGTGAATAACATCCGTTGCTTTCGAGCGTATTTTGATGATGCTCTTTGAACCTTTCAACAGGTGATTAAAATGGCATTTTATTGTAGTTTACCGTAATTTTAGCATTAATAAATTACACCGACATTGGGGTTGGGTTTGAATAACATTATTTTGCGATTAAGTAATTGTGAATATCTCAACTCGTGCGTCGCAAAGTTTGGCGATAAAACAAGAACTCCTATATCACCACTCAGCCAAACAGCTAAAAACCGATGCAGTATGCAAAAAATGGCTCTCTCACGTTTATGCAAAGAAGTATAACTAGCTTCATTAGTCAAAAAGTGACCGCGGCTATCTGTCTGCACACCCCTGTTTTAGGTCATTGAACGTCAACCCTAGTCTGGACCACTTTTGAGGTACGCGCGTGGATGACTCTCACAGACGACGGACCAGACGGGCAGACCCGGTTGACAGAAAGGTCAGCCGATGACACACTTCCCGACGCTTCCCCGGCAACAAACGAACGAACGAGCGTCTGCTGGTGCTGTTGTGCACCATTAGGAGGCCTCGAAATTTTGTGCACAAAACCCGCGATAGGATGTCGCTTGCCGAGTGACAGGCTGACAGATTGCTTCAAACGAACACAACCTAAGCGGGCTGATTTAATCAATTTGACCATGTGCTGCATTTAAGGAAGGAGCATTTGAATAACTTTTTCATTTTTGGAAGGCCAATCGCTTTGGATCCAATACGCCGGCCTTTCAAGACTTTTAACTATCGCTACGGATATTTTAATATTTGCAATATTGAGGAGCAAATTTGGGCGTATAGCTTAGGCACGTTGAAGGGTCCATGTAATTTAGAGAAAGCGGTGAGAGTGTATCCATGACAACGAGCAATACAATTAAATAAAAATCGCTTTCTTTGTGTATTGCTCTAAAAGTAAAATGATCATTAATGCAATGGAAATATTATATAAACACATGTAAAACGAGCCTTTTAGTTAAAAGAGTAGTTGGAAAGATTTTCGTTATTAGCTTGTGCATTTCAGCTTTCAGCTTCCCCAACGACCACATCGACACTTTGCATGTGCGCTTGTAATAAGCCGGTTGCCACAGACTGCTTCAGCTCTTGATAGATAGGTAATACCCATCGAAAGACAAATATGTTAGTTTAATGACAGAAATCGCTGGTACGAACATGGCGATTAACCAAATACTTTGCGTAAAATAATGCGTATTTTATCTGCAAGTGCGTATGCAATGGTTCTGGCTGGAATATCTAAGCACTCACACTACAAAGCAGCATATTGCAGCACTAACACACATACACGGTATCGACGGAAACGGTAAATTTACATGCTTAAGCAAACACGTTCTCGTCGCACGAACGGCCTCCAACGACCTCGAGCGCCATCCAGAAAGATGTGGAAGAAATGGCTGAAGTGGAATAAAAGCACGACTGGGAACACGCATTAGGTGGCACGTCATCCATCTTGCGTTGCTTCGGAATGTTCGCCGGGAAGCATACGCTCTTCTGTCGGACCATTTGTTACTGCTACTACAGGCACTCTGTTAATGTTCCCACCATTAAGCCGGTATTAAAACCTACCTGTTGGCCGCTAAAGATGATAAGATATACACGCACCGAACCGCTACGACAACACTTCCGAATTCGCAACCGAGATGGGTTTTGGCGACGTCACAAAACGAGCATCATTTTGGAGCAAAGCTGGATAAATTTGCATTGAATTTCCGTCACCGAATGGAAAGAACTGCTTGTGCCGGTTTTTTTTTTCGTCAGCAATAGTACTGCTATTGTACTTTGCTGTTAGGCTGCAAACAAAAACCGCATCCACACGAACCTCAAGACGATTCACTTCACAATCTTCCACAGTACACTATCACTACAAACCGGAAGTAATTAGCAACGCCTTGCGAGTTAGCCTCGGTTGCTTATGCGCGTGGTGGATACATGCAATTTGCAACCAACACCGAACAACTACCACGGAAAGTACGTACGAGACGAGACCGTGCCGCTGCCTAAGCAAAACACCTCCGACTACGACGGACGACAGTTTCAGTGTGTGAGGCGTTGGTCTAGTGAGGTTCATGAGGAAACGCTAGCTGTCAAATCGTATGGAGCAAATGTCAAGAGACGATTGTTGTTGGGGGAAAATTTTGCATTTTCGCTTCAAATCCAAATTGCCATGCCTATTTTTGCAAAATATCCAAATTTTACTCATAAAACCACCTGTTGGGCTAGTGTTTTCCATATTATTAATCTTGCCTTGTCTACCAAATGTTCTCAAAACATGCTCAAAAACGTTCAAGCGTGACTACGTGACTATAATCATGCATGCGTGCAAGTTCCTATTTCTAGTTTGAATGTAGGGCATCCTGATAAATATGAAAGCAAAAGGAGAGAAAAGAGAAGTTTCCGGTGTCGACGAAACGTATGCAAGGTGTGCTTAGCAACAATGGTTAACAATAATCTCATCAAATTAATCTTTCAATTCATACAAAATCTGCATTCTCTAACCATACTGAGCTGATATTACCAACGAGACGAATTAAAATAACATTTGCGAGCTGTGACTAACCTATTCAATGTTAAAGTTAGTAAATATAATTTTAAAAAACCTATCATCCTATTATCTCAATTACATTATTGTCCTTTCGAACAAGTGCCATTAATTAACAATTTGAAGTGCACGTGTTGGGAAATCTTAAACCTTGATGATTAAATCTCTTTTACAGTGTCCCAGATACGATATGCGATTGTCTGATTTTATTGACCGGCATACCTGTTACCGGTTGGTGTAAGGTCCTCTGTTGTTCGGAAAAATAACGATAATATGCACTCGTGTTAGGTTTTCTTTGGAATTGGTAAACTTTGTAGTTTGTAGCTGTTTTATTCATTCATATCAATAAGTGCATGCGATTGGAACCCAAAACGCTACAGCATTAACACGACTCTCAGCCGGCAGCAAATTGCCTCTAACCCATCCTTAATCCTAGCACGCACTAGCCGCACTAACCACGTACCCGTTCGATCGTGGAACGCGTGCTTCGCTATACACTAACTATACGCTAACCTCAACCATAGTTTACTGAAATACCATCCCAGAAATGCGTATCACTTCCTCGTAGAGCTTAATCACCCGAATCAAAGAACCTACAAACGTGCTTTTGACGTGCCGCCAATGTTGAAGTAGAACATTCGAACCTTTTTTTCACAAAAAAGAACATTTTTTAATCACAAGTTTAAACTAATAGAACATCTAAACGTTAATGTTTCTGCTCCTTCGCCTTGGTATAGCATTTTCCAACCAATTTAATTCACACATCCACATATNCCTCAACCATAGTTTACTGAAATACCATCCCAGAAATGCGTATCACTTCCTCGTAGAGCTTAATCACCCGAATCAAAGAACCTACAAACGTGCTTTTGACGTGCCGCCAATGTTGAAGTAGAACATTCGAACCTTTTTTTCACAAAAAAGAACATTTTTTAATCACAAGTTTAAACTAATAGAACATCTAAACGTTAATGTTTCTGCTCCTTCGCCTTGGTATAGCATTTCCCAACCAATTTAATTCACACATCCACATATCAATCAGCTGGATGTTGTACGATTTTCTGCCACCTATGCAACCAGCACCGCATTCGGAACGGATTTGGAGGTTTTCTGAAAGAAATCCTATAAGCCGAACACCATCGGCAGTGGACTGCCACCTCAGAAGAAAGAATAGGTATACGATATTTGTTTAAATATAACCTTTGCCTTTTGCTTCAATGCGCACCATCTAACCAAATTGCGATGAGGTGTTGCGCTACCAGTTATTATTGTTAGTATATGCATCACTAATTGCTTTTGGATGTTTTCTGTTGCTGCAGTTGATGGGTTTCATCCTATTTTTGGTTTCAATTTGTCTTTTCAACACGAGAAATGTTCCTTACGCACGGTTGCTTTGTCCGCTAGGACGGGATTCTTCTAACCGTCTAACATTATTCCTTTGGACCACAAAACACAACAAACGAGACTGAAGAACATAGAGATAGTAAGAAACAAATGGGTAATATAATATAACTTATAACCAAAACAGAAACTGTGCAGAGCTACCAAACTAATGCACATACACGCGTATGCTTTCTAACTTGAAGGTTTTCATTTTAAACATAACCCCTTGTCTCTAAGTCGTCCGAAAACATAAACGATTGTTGAAATAAATATGGATATCCAAACAATGCCTTTTTGCTTACTTATCGTTTAAGCACCTCCATAGTTAAGCCCACCAACATTTAAGAGTAAAACGATTAACCTAACAATCGTAAACAGAGAGGGCAGTATACGATGAATTAGTAAAATGGAATCATTACACGATAAGCAAACACCAGGGACATTCTTCTTCCACCAAAAAAAAAACAAAACTTAACCAGAAAACTATAAATGAATCGAAATAAAACGTAACACACCCTACTACTAACAAGAAATGCAAATCCGTTTTCCCCCCAGTTCCGACCTTCATCGCTTCATCGTAGCGATGGAAAGCGGAAACGACGCAACCGTTCTCATTTCACACCTTCACCATCGGTCACGACATGCTCACCGACACCGTTAATGGTTAACGGTATCACTGCAGCTCCGTCATCGATGTCACCATCCCCGTCAACCATCGTCCCATTGCGTCCACGTCCGCCGCCGCTACCCGTCTTGCGACCGGCCAACTTTTTCATGTACTTCATCTTTAGCTTGCGCCGGCCGAAAGACACACCGCCAGCAATCGTCTCCGCCACGGATGCGGACAATGCGTCGGATACAGTTTGGACATTCGCCGCATGACGATTATGTCCCTTTTGGCGGGCCGACATTTTGGCACTGGAAGTTGTCGAGGGCAACGAACTGCTGCCAGTTTTACTATCATTGTCGTCCAGAAGTAATTCGTTTGACTCATGCAAGCTTGTACTGTTACTGGTACCCGTGTGATCTGTAGCGTATGGTTGTGACATGTTCTCGTCCGCAGTAGGTTTGCTCCCATCGGCAACCATCGTGACCGTATCGGTCGTCTGTCCGGTGAACGTTGGAACAGAGGAAGAGCTGACAATGGAACGCCCTCCATTCATACCCGTAGAGGAACTCGACGTCGTATGAAAGGATAATGATTCTGTCCGTGTAATGGTCGGATTAACGTCACTGATACTGTCACCTCCATTTGAGTAATCATTCGAGGAGCTTTGATATTTGCCTAAAAGATAAAGTAGGAACAAATTAGAATTTTCATACATCGTAGAACGGTTGCAAGGGATGAGAGTCGTTCTATTTGCGTCAAACTCCGAAGATTCCGTTTTAATTCGTATCGTTCATTCTGCTCTTCTTACCTTCGGGGCCAAAGAAGCCGTTCGCCTTCATCAGGCTACCCCTTAGACGTCGATCTTTTTTGGTACCTATTTCCAGATGCTCAACTCCGTGTACAGCGGCCGAGACTGCAACCGTCGCCGGGTTTCTAACGGAATCACCATTCATCATCGACGTCGTTGGTATGACATCCGACTGGTGCTTACCACCGCTCACTGCGTGCTGTTTACGTTTGAATCCGGTTTGAAGTGGTTCTGATCCGCCGGTTGATTTCACGCTCGGCTCATGACGCCGCATCGATCCCGCGCCTGACTTGGGGTGTGATTTTCGCTTGGACGAGTGTGCACTTCCGGCTGTCCCTGACGAGAACACGAACATTTGTTGCTTTGTGGAGCTATGTCCATTCTCTTCAGCCATTTCACCATCGCTGCTGTCCTCGTCGTGGTACGCATCAGTGTCCTCAAACGAGACGCTTTTCTGGGGCCGTGTACTTGCCATTGCTGCACTAGATGTGGCCACTGTATTGGACAAAACGGAATGCTGCTGTTGTGATGGCGGTTGTGGTGCTGGTGGTGGTTCAGTTATGGTCACTTCAATTGCGGAATCTTGATCCGTTTGTTTAGGAACGGTGCTGGATCGTGAATCCGTTGCTGAATATCCTTGTTCCGATACATCCATGGATTCAGAGACCTGTTCCTGGAGAAGAAGAAGAAGAAAAGGCACAAGGATTATGATAAATTTGCCTGATGCTGATGAGGATGAGATATTTGTGTACCTTTGGTAGCGGTTGTTGCTGCTTTGCCTGTTCTTCCGGTTGCGAAGGCATTTGATGCGATGGTGGTGGTGGAGGGACCGGATTGCCTTGCAAAACAATTTCCGGACCACCGCCGTATATGCCGTGGAAAAAGTGCCACAGATTCGCATTGATCTGTGCATAATCCGAGAATGGACGAACACTTCGAAGCGGCACACTGGTGTCACCCTGTATGGCGATTGACTTGTTTTGGATCGGTCCCGGATCGTCAGTGGTAAGCCCACGAGCAAACAGCTGCCATTGTCTGAACCAGGCCATTGAGATAGCGTAGATCGTAGTCGGTGTATCGTTGAACTGAAAACAGGAAGCGGTAAAACAGAAACCAAATAAAACCAAATAATAAGGATGTCAACACTTTTCCTTCCCAATCCCAACGCCATACCTGAAAATCGTCGTTGTAAGCGGTAAACGTTTCCAGCTCGTAATGCTGTCTCCGGGACAGCGTTTCGGCAGCCTTCTTGCAAATGTGACACGGAAAGATGTGATTGCACACCGGTCCGCCGCCAAATTTTTTGTACAAAAAGTCCCACAGGGCCTGCGGGAATGGCACGACCAGCTTGGAGAAATGAGACGCCTTGTTCGGTGGAAAAGCACCGTGCGGGCAAAGCAACGTCCAGTTGTCAATCGGTCCCGGTTCAGCAAACGTATTAAATCTACAAAATGAGGGATAAGCAGACGGATTGCATGAGAATACTCGAAACGGAGCTTCCGGATCATTTGTACCCCAACATACCGATGAAGCCAGTTTCGCGATACGTAAAATCGAATATCGGATGCGTGCTCTTGCATCGTTAGTAGATTGCTTGCCTGTGCCCGTATCGTGGCCATCTTTGCGTTATTTTTCCGATAGAAAAGCACGTACGCTTCGCAACTCTGCACGTGTTCCGGCGTAACTTGCGTGACGAGCTGATCGTCAAATTCGAACCACTTGCCGGTTGGATCATGCTTCGCGAAACTTGTGTAGTGTCCACCGCCCACGGTACCATGGTGACAGATGACGGCACACAGATCATACGTGGTGACCTCCGATCGACAATCTTTGTGCAGGTACGGTCTCATATCAAGACCGTACAGCGGAAAGAGAACCGGGCTAGAAATTTTCGAACTGTACGACAGGTCGTGCCGGAAACGCTTCAGATGCACGNTGCGTGACGAGCTGATCGTCAAATTCGAACCACTTGCCGGTTGGATCATGCTTCGCGAAACTTGTGTAGTGTCCACCGCCCACGGTACCATGGTGACAGATGACGGCACACAGATCATACGTGGTGACCTCCGATCGACAATCTTTGTGCAGGTACGGTCTCATATCAAGACCGTACAGCGGAAAGAGAACCGGGCTAGAAATTTTCGAACTGTACGACAGGTCGTGCCGGAAACGCTTCAGATGCACGCAAAGCATCTCCGGCAACGCAAGCACGCGCGAATACTTTACACCATTGCGCAGCTTGTTGCATCGTTCGCAGCTGTACATGTTGTCACCCTTCAGTTCGTCGGCACTGAAGAATGCCGCCATACAGTCGTGTAGCGTAACGGCCGGTCCCCAGAACCACGAACGTACCCAGCTCCAGAAGGGTGAATTCCAGAACCACCACAGCCAACTGTCACCGTTCACCGGGTAAACGGCATCCGAGCACGTTATTCCACTGCTCGTGCTACCACTCGAAGCACCGCTCGATCCTGCTCCTAAACCGCTGCCGCTCGTTCCACTGCCAGCACTGCCCACCGAAACGGATGATACGGAACCCGATCCCGACGATCCCATGCCTTGATGTGTTTGGTGCAGCACCGCCAGATGATCCTTGCCGGGAATCGGCAACGACAAATCTTGGAATGTTTCCTCGCGTGTCGACACACGATCGCACGTGAGACACTGCACCGACGAAAGCAGCTTACCATCGAAAATATCACTGATGATCGAACGTTGGGGCAACTTTTCCTTTATCACGCCACCGTCCGAAGGATCACCGCTACCACCCCCACCGCCAGCGATGCTTGCCGGGTTGCCCGAAGTGCCAACGGTAATACTTGCTGTAGAAACGCTACTCGCATTCGATCGATTGCTTCCCACGGGCGACTGTTGCCGGATGGAACTGGTACGAATTCGTGCTGCCCCTACCATTCTTTGGTTTACCTGGCCGTCACCGGCCGTTCCAGGTGGGCTTGGCGAACGGGATGATAGTTTGCGGAACCGTTTGCTGGCGGACAGCTTGGTCGGGGACAGCTGATCATCGGACAGGCTCGACCGTTCCGATACGCCACTGTCACACGTTTCATACTCTCCCTCGGACTGTGAAGGGGACGGTGACGAACAGGGCGAAGGATGCCCATCGGAATGTTCGTCGACTTCATCAACAGTCCCTCGCGAAAGGACATCCGGCGGCGGAGGAGCAGTTACCTCCTTCAGTTCCTCGTGCAACTGATCCATAAAGCATCGCAAAAACTCTTGCGTGTCGTGCTGCTGGTATCCACGGAACATCGGATGCACGATCCGGATACCGCACAGTATGCCGCTCGGTATGACGTACCGACGGTTCTTGCACCACATCTCACGGATCAGTTTGTGGTAATGTTTCGCCAAACCGGGCTTCGTAACGGCCGGATTCGTACCGCCAAGCAGATCGGTCTCGAGAATAGCACCACAGTCCAGGAAGTACCCCGTCAGTGGTGGACTGTTGCTCAGAGCTTGCAGGGCCGCATTCATGTAGCACGTGTTGGCCAGATTTTGCAACCCGACCAAACCATTCCATTTGCCGTGCCGTTCGAAATCGTCCTCCTCGCCACTGCTATCACAGGAATCACCCGTCGTTGTGCCACCGTAACCGGACGTTGCTGTGGCACCCGATACCAGCTTGTCCGCATGCACGATCAACTTATCATTGTTAACGGACGAATAGCGACTAGTGTCGCTCGAATCATTGCTCACAACCGACGTTCGTCGATGATGGTAGTGGTGATGGTGTTGCTGCTGCTGCTGATGTTGCTGCTGTTGGTGTGGGTAGGGTTGCTTGGTAAGGAACAGTTCGGATTCGCACAGATAACACCAGACACGCTGGGAAGAGAGGTTCATGTGAATACAGTGCGTGCGGTTCGATTGGAAGTGGATGGTGCTGTGGTCCTTGTACTGTTCCGAACATCCTATATGGAGACAGTTCTTCTGCAGACATATCCACAGATTCGGCCCATTGGTTTCGCAATCCGTACACGATTCATCCTAAAATGGAAACAACAGATCAGTTTTCTGCCAGCTATGTACATAGATTTGACCTACGATACAATGTAGGTAGCAATTGTAATGTAATGTAGGATAGCAATTGTATTCGCAATACTTTCCAGTAAGTAGAGGTTTGCCTAACTATACACTAAAGACCTAACATCATGCAGAAAATAGCAAGCACAAGAAAATCGCAACAACAACGCGACGTGAACAACGACCAACACCGTACAAAAGGCAGTGAATCGTCAAATTAGTAATGCACAAAGGAGCACAAGAATCAAACCTTCTTTGCATATTTTTTGTGCTCATCTAAGTACGAAACTCCTCAACATGACCGTTCAAAGGCAACTGTACACAGGATAGACATCGCATCGCGACATTTATTTCCGGAATCAAATGCGAAAAAACAAAGTTCATTTTGTTTGACTGTTTCTCTGACGGATTGGATTTTGTTTTTTTAATAATGAAAACTTTTTATGTATGAAATCACCCCGAGATGGGTACATCGTAGTAGGACTCCTTTGTTTATATTGAAACGACAACAAAAACTGACACAAGTCGCTGCAATTATAGATGTGCATAGGAGTGGGGCATAACATACCTTTTTCAGCTTGCACAACTCCACCAGCGAGAGCTGCACGATGTTGTGCAGGTGAGCGCATTTCATCGCTGCTGTTTCGGGGCCACGCTGGTGAGCCCTTGCAATGCTGTTGCAGTATCGAAGAGTACCGTCCGTCACAAATCGCTCGGTAGAAGGTACAGCATGCAGGTACGGCCGCAGACGAAGACAGATGAATAATTCTTCCCGCCGTCCTACCAGACCGCTTAATGCACACCGAGTTCGAGATGTACGCGCTGTTGCTGATTAGCAGCACCGCTTCATCCGGGCGCGTAGGTTTAGTGCCTTGCGGACGAAGGTGTCAGGTGTGCCCGGAGCTAGTCCACGGTGCTCCGGTCGACTCGGTTCAACGATTGGCTTATGTAATACAGCTGGTGGTCCTACTACTTTCTTCTGCTCCGTACGACCCATACGGATGCACTAGTCACGACTGTGTACGATATGTGCGGTCCTGCTGAGGAGGTGGGCTTACGAAACATAACATAACACGGTGCTGCATTGATAGAACATTATTCACGACACATGGAGTGCGGGCGCACTTGCTGGATTTCTTTGCTACCGATTTGCCTTCTTGCGGTTGCTAATCTCAATTCACGAGTAACGCAATTAGGACGGGTTTTGCGGGTCCCACTGTGCACGATGGTGTTGTCTGTTTTATCGGATCTAGTAGGACAACTGTTTTTGTTTTGTAATTCTCATTCTCACAGATCCACAAACGTAGCCACGATATGATTATCGCACTCGTATCTCTTCAGGATTTCGGATACAACCGTGTTGATACGAGTCTCTTGACAAAAGTCCGTCTTCGGAAGGCAATTCGCCAAATACATTCAATTTTGATACGCACTGATTATTCTCAAACAAGTATAACTCTGCTTGCCTTTTCGTTTTCGAAAAGAAGTTAGCTGAGGAATGTGACGTTTGCAGCCAACTTAGCTAGCGGCGATGTTTACGTTGTCGACGATCATGTTTGCCGTATCCGCGTGACGATCGATGGATGCTCAGCAAGAAGTTGAAAGCCCGAACAAAGCTCAAATCATTCGCATGGACACTGTCTTTAGACACCGATCAATATGTGCCATCATCGATCGGTTGTCGATGGGGGGCTGCATGCACTTTTTGCTGCGAAATGCTTGAAATTTATTGCGCAAACAGACTGCTACTGCTAGTGTTCTTTAAGTGGGAGGTGTTGTTGAAGCACTTGTACACTACATTTGCGGACTCACTGCTGCTCCGATGCGTTCGATTACAAAAAGGACACGAGAGCTCTCACATAGCGCATCTGAAAAGGGTCGACTCGCAAGCTGACCGTGCAAAATTGGTAAATTATGATGAGATACGATTTTACACCAACCCCTTCTGCACCATTTTTTCGTTGACAATCCGCGCACTGACAGCAGTACAACAATTCCCAATGCACATAAGTGACAGTCGTTCGTTAGTTCGCAACCTATGCGTTCTGTATCGGACAGAAATTAACGAATAAAAAAGGTTTTTCATAAACAAGCCATTTTTGCTGCTTTCAGTTCTATTGCAGCGTTTCGCATTGGAAAGGGACAGAATATTACCGTTTTCATTTCTGTACTTTCAAATTTAATCGTTTTTGCCATCAAACTGATCAGTGTTATGACTTTGATTTATTGTTGGAACCCTTATTAAAGTCTGTATAACAAGAGTTTCGAACATTCAAACACTTCCATTTTAATGTAAAATGAAATCATATAAAAAAAAGAGAAAAATATCCTGCAGCTCGTTTTGGGCCCGCTCTATATACACCTTGGCCGACCACAAACCGACGATTCAACGCCCAAACGTCAAATAGGGATGTTTTCGTTGCTTGTCAAATAGCTCCAGTCTGATGCGAACTGTGACGAGACCTTGTTTGAGTGTGTAGCATTAAAAACAAAGAAAACTGCGTAAAAGAGTTACGAAGTGTGAAAAATCCGTTTTGCTGTGTTTTCTTCGTGCCAGTCGTGAAAAGAATAGTGTTTGCTTTATCATATATCCGTTGTTTGCATTAACTAACATCCCGCACAATACGATGCTCGACCTCGAAGTTACTCCAGAGCGATCGCTCGGTTCGACCACCGAGAATTGGGAATTTGTTCTCGGTAAGCTCCCCAAAGCAACAGAACTCCCTGCTCATAGCGAATGATGAAACACAAATTATGTGTGTGTGTGCGCGCGTGGGGCGATGCAAACTCGATTCGTTTTTTTACTGATGATTGCGATTGCAAATGTTGCCTTTGCGTTGTTTGGTCAGCCGTTTATCATTATGATTAATTGAAATTTCCCTCCGATACGTGCGAGTAATTCAATGGATAGCGACAAGAAAAAAAAAAAACAAAAATGTCCTCCAAAATTCGACGTATAGGAAAGAACAACTTGCACAGCTTTTGTTGACACCAAAAGCGTAGTACAGTCATTTTGCAATCTACTCTCCGCCCAGGGAGAGTGACCTTGGAAAGGGAAGGCAACAGCAAATCCAACTGCGTCCCCAAATTGACCCATTCGATCATTCGCGAAAGCAAACATTTGCTTCGCAGTTCGCATTTTCCCTTTTCCATCCGTATGCGTACCAGCGATTCGGATTCGATTCCTCTTTTGTTGTGTGTTGTTTCTTCTTTTACTTGGTAGCAAACCAACAGCGAGCTGCTGCTGTGGGTTGGGACATGTTGAGTGTGTGTGTGTGTGTGTGGAAGTAGGAAAGGGGAAGGTAGGATGGGAGGGAGGGGTTACAAGAATTGTGTGATCGCGTGTGTATGCTGAAAAAAGCTCCCTCCTACACTGTGTAAAAGCGCGTCATACGCATCCATCAGATGGAAACGTTTCGGTGTAGTGGTGGGATGTGTTCGCTGAATGTGTTGCTTCACACCAACACTGTGAAATGGAATCAGCTGACAGTATGTTTGAGATTGCGTGATGAATACAAGAAGCAAAATAAACAACACAGCTGCGCGATATCGCGTTAGCTGTTTTTTTGTTGTTTGTGTGTGTCTTTTTTGTTATTCGTTTTGTTTTTTGTTTGTTTCTGCATGATACGGAAGCGGATGGTTCGTCTGTTTGTTTTACATTAAAAATTTAATGCAATTTAATGGTTTTGCACATTTAGCTAAAAATCTTTTTAATGTTATAATAAAATATTAATCAATTTCACACGTACGGTTTGCTTTCAGGAATGCATTTTTCTCAAGCAGTTGCCATCATACAGTCTCAAGTGGGAATCATAAAGGGAGTACAGGTGCTTTATTCTGATACGGTACGTATCAATGCAATGGGCAACGTTGATCGCATGATCTTAACTGATATGCCCTTTCCACTCGGTTAACCACTCTCTTTCCAGAATCCGCTCAACGTAGACATAATCATAAACATGCCGCAGGATGGTATCCGTCTAATATTCGACCCGGTACAGCAGCGATTGAAGACGATCGAGGTGTTTAACATGAAGCTGGTCAAGCTAAAGTACTGCTCAATGCCGTTCAACTCGCCCGAAGTTGTGCCATCGATCGAAGAGATCGAACATTCGTTCGGTGCCACGCATCCGGGCGTGTACGATGCCGCCAAGCAGCTGTTTGCGTTACACTTCCGAGGGTTAAGCTTCTACTTCCCGGTCGACAGCAAGCTGCAGCCCGGCTACGCACACGGGCTCGGTTCGCTGCACTTTCCCAGCGGTGCCTCCCCGGTCGTTTCCAAAATGGCCATCTACTCGGGTGTTAATGTGATCGACAGTCGTCCACCGCCACTGCCGCTCTCCTGCTACCATCAGCAGCTGTACCTCGAGTCGGCCACCGTGCTACGTGGTGCGCAAGGTACGCGCGGGCTACGGTTGCAGCTGTACACCGAAGGATCGATCCGAACACTTGAACCAAGGAAGCAGTGCCTAACGCGAGAAATACTGTTCGGCGATAGCTGCCAGGATGTGGCGAGCAATCTTGGTGCACCGTCAAGGTATGGTGGCAGTTGGCAGCAAAGTTATCATCGGACACGCTTAATTACCGCTCGCATCTCGTTAAATTTTAGGGTATTTTTCAAAAGTGAAGATAAAATGAAAATCCATTCCCCGAGCGCCCACCGACGTGTTCAGTCCAAGCGGAGTGACTTCTTCTTCAACTACTTTACCCTCGGCATCGACGTGCTGTTCGATGCGCGCACGCACAAAACGAAGAAGATCATCATGCATACAAACTTCCCGGGCCATTACAACTTCAACATGTACCACCGGTGTGAATTTCAGCTGGAGCTGGCAGCGGACAAGTAAGTGGAACCTTGCACCCTGCACTAACAAACGGAGCGTTTTATCAAGAGTGCTTTCTGACACTTTTCAGAGTCACTGAGGATGCCCCACTGGATGCACCTGTTACGATAACGGCCTACACCAAGTGGGATGCAATAGCGTCCCGGCTAGCACCAGCCGAACGACCCGTCGTATTGCATCGCGTCGGTTCGACCAATACGGCGAACGTGTTCGGTTCGACGTTCAGCTACGGGTACCAGGATATCATTTTCGAGGTGATGCCGAATAATTACATCGCCTCGGTAACGCTCTACCAGCCGGCGACACCGTTTCATGTGGCCGATTGGAACACCACCACCATTACCGGCCACATCGGTAGCAGCAGTAGTACCGGCAGCAGTACGGCACCGAGCAGTAGCAGTGGCCGTAACGTGTTGCTGCACGATCAGGCCAAGCCAAACCAGGCCAACATTCGCATTACCGCATGACCGATGTCGGGTCGTAGCGGTGAAAAGTAAACCGGTGGCAAGCGATCACCGAACCACTGGCCTGTAAGTTGGTCTCACCGTTCGTCACACATCGGCTTCTGCATGTCACTGCATCATCACCGCCATTCAACTCACGTCAGCGAAAGCAATTCCTCATCACTCTCACTGCTCATCCCGTGTAGCATAACACTCTGCAGGAGCGATAACAAACAAAAAAAAAGGAAACTTAAAAAGGCGAATTCAATCGAAAGCACCAGATTATGGGCATAATATTAGTAACGTGTATTTAAATCCCTTCGTCGCATCGCATATTCTCTCCCTCTCATCGCTGTACGCCATGTAATGCTCCTCCTTTTCCTTTTTTGGGGTTGTTGTTGTTTTTCGTTACCCTCTGGTGAAGGGAAAGTGGTATCACTGGACAGTACCGATTATTTTCTCTTTGTTCCCTCTCCTTTTTTTCCACTTTTTTGTTTTTGGTTAACTCTTTTGCTAAAACACATATACACACATATACACAGATTAGGATACATTGAACGAAACGATGTAATAAGAAGTTTCAAACGGTTTTTCGGTTATGCCTGCCGCAACTGTGTCATGTTCCGTTGCTTGTATTCATTGGCGGGGTCTGTTGTAGGGGTCGTGAACGAGTGCGTTTGTTTTACACGAGTCTTACACACCTAGGTAGAATGTACGAGCGGATCTAGTTGATTACTAATTCCAATTTATCGAATAGCTTTAAGACTGTTGCTGCATAACAACACAACAACCACAACCACACAAAAAAAAGTTAAAAATTGGAAAACGCATAAGTTAAGGGTGATAAAGCATGCATAAATGACAGACAAAAAAGGAAAAAAAAAACAAAAACAAACAAAAAAGCAGTAAAACAACACAAAACATCAACTATGCTACCAAAAATGTACGTAAACAGTGTAACAATGTTTCTAGTGCAGTGCAAGACAGAAGCAAAGTGTGGACCCACAGAAGTGCCCTAGCGGGGCCAGTGAATTGCTTCTCAATCATCAAGCCCATCGGTAGCGCAGTGCGGTTCTCCCGTCCTGTGAGGCATGGGCGCAAAACATTAGATACGAGAGAGAAGAAGGAGAAAAAAAAAACACCGAACCGCCGGAAAGCGATAATTGTGATTTAAAATATCTTTTTACGAATGTGTAAAAAGATACCATAAAAATATAAAAAAGAAAGAAAATAAAAAATAGGTTTATTATAAGTAAGGACTCTTAAATATGGGTGTTGTTTTGTTTGGCTGTGATAAGAAAAACACGTGCTGTGCTGCATCTTGTGGTCTACGCTGGTAATGGTACTATCTTTATTATGTACAGAAACGCGTGCATGCGCTTGCCATTGATGGTTTGGGGCTTGCAAAACGAGTAACCTATTTGTCGGTTACCTCAAACGATCTGCTAATCGAGATCTGCTTCCGCATCAGATCATCCTCGTTCACACGCATCGTCATGGGAGGGATGAGTGCCGCGGCAACGACACGATTTTCTGCATTTAAGAAATTAAACGTCGAACAGGCTTGTTCCGTGCCGAGCACTTCTACGTTGATCTTGTAACGCTTCATAAAATCGATAATCTTTTTGGAGAACGCGGGCGTTATCGTGTGATCACCGATTCCCACCACGAGCACGTCAATCTTTGGCTCAATCGCACAGAACAGACTTAACGACTGGTCGTTAATGTCTTCGTGGCTTTCGACGTTCCACGATAGCACCGTGCGGGAGAAGATGGCCATCGGCCCGATCACGACCATATCGTTGTTAAGCCGGAACCCAAACTGACTGTAGGAGTTGATCATAAGTCCTGCGTCTGCCTCTTTGTTCAGAATCGTTACCGATGTTTTGCCATCGCTTTCGTATGTTGACCGGCGTGCGAAGGAAGTGCTGTTCAAAAAGCAAGAACCAAAGTACGTACCATTACATAAACCGTGACGGTAGAGTTCTATCCTACCCACTTACCAGATATTTCTTCGCAATGACTGATGAGCAATTCTGCCCAGTCCCTGAAGGACGTTCATGGTATTTGCGGAATTTGAGGTTTCAGTCGTACGATTGCAGCGAACGCACCTGGCACGATTGCGTTGATTTGGGAAATGTTTACAAATCGTGATGAACTGTCAGTGCAAAAATCCACAGCTGATGCTTTCGTTCCCGACTTGTCAATGTGTTGTTTTTCTAGTAATATTTTTATTGAAGAAAATCACATCTTACCCAAGTTTAAATAAAAACATTACTTCCACAATTGGCGATGGCCTTTGTCTCGTTTACTTCTTTTCGTGAGACAAAGAAAAACTCAATAAAAACTAACTTTTCTTTTGAATCTGACAGTCTGTTTTGACATTCCGGCTTGTCTCAATTTTTCATCGTTGTGTGCGTATGCATGCGGGCAAAAGAGTACGCGCTCGAGAAAGCATAGGCAGAGAGCATAGGTTTCTTTTTATTCCAACATTTTTCTTGGCAAATACCGCTTCTCTTCCGCAAGTCGTCACCGTTGGATCTGAACAGAAAAAGCATTCGTGTGGTGTTAGTGAAACTAAGCGTTGTAGTTCGTACGGCTAGTGCGTTGCTGTCGTCTAACCAACATGACAAATCGATTGCGAGTGCGTGTGATGGAATAATAGTTCAGCAAAAAACTAAGTAAATGCACCTCGTTCAGCTATTCTCAGTAAAGCAATATTCAGACGAATCGGTAGCCTGCTGAGTGCGGCAAAATAAAAGCAGGCTGCTGTTGTTTATTTCTCCAACTTGAAACCATTCGAAACGCGTGTAAAACAGGTGCTTCCAACTGGTAAGCGTCCGGAAAAGGGGCTCACCAAGAGCGATAAACATTGATTTTATTGCACAATATACGGATCGAAACGAGTGAAAGGACGTAAAACGTGAACGCCATCCATCATGGGCCTCATTCACAAAACCGATTGCTCGTTGGCTCACCGTGTGTGATGTGTCGTGGTAACGAAAGGTCGGTGCTCCAGAAAACCCGAACGGTGTTTTCCATTGCTGCCGAGTCCCCTTTTCTCGCCCGGAACTTCTCGCGCTGGAGGAAGATGGTTAATGAATGTGGCAGCATGCTTCCGGGCACCCGGGAAGAGGCAATGTGGGTCAGATGAGTTGTAAAAGTAGGGCTAGGAAACGGGGTAGCTGAAGGTGAAAAACGTAGACAGTGGAAAACAAATGAGAAAGACAGTGCAAACATGGTTCGTCTCTTTTGGTGTTGCTGATAATCGTCCGTAATATAAAAAAAAAGTTGACAGGTGCATGAGCAGCAAACAATACTAGTGGCGGTACAGTGGCGCATATGACATTAGGAAGGCAAGCAACAACAAAAAAAAACGCATGATAAGGCTCGCTTTTCTAGTGCATGCGTTTGTTGAGAGAGAGTGATTTGTTTGATAGTGGACGCTGATATTACTTCCTTCCGTTCCGAGCAATATCTGTGTGACGACGCCTACTACTATTACCGCTACTAGGCAAACGTCCTGCTCTTGGCACAAAGTAGCACAACATTGCATTCATTAACTATACCAGCAGGCCGTGGCCGCCGTGTCGAGTGAAATTAATCGGTGCAAACCGCTCTTTCACGGCAAATTACTCAACGGCGACCTTTCGCAGTTTGCCTTTCGCCGTCTGCGATGAATGAAACGGGGTGGAAACTAGTGAAAATATAATCATCTTTCTACAAACAGCATTCCAACGGCATAAAGTAAGGAGCACGAGAGAGAAAGGTGTTTTGTGATCTGGTGTGTTACAAAGTTTGCAGTGCAAAACAGGAGCAATATCACGACAAACTGTAAACAATTTTCATTATAAAAACGTTGAATATATACTCACTTTCCGAATGTGGTGATGCCCTCTCCTGCATACACGTTGGTCAAAATGTTAAGTGGAACAATTATGCGTGCTCGGCGTGTGTGAGTCGAAACTTCATCAGCAAGGGTGATTAAAAACAGTCGGCTATGGTTCCCTTATACGTCGAATCTAAGAAGGCGTCTGAGGAAGCCGTTCGGAACGACGTCCGGGAGGAAGCATCGTACTGTGAATAATAATAAATTGGTGGACGGAAATTAACGTGTGTACATCAGCTATCGCATGCTGATCCCTAGTGTACTACTTCTCCACCAACAACTGTGGAACGTACGTAAAAATTGCCGAATGATGGGATCTTTCCACTTCTACCGACCAACCAAGCTACGAATACAGTGACGACAGCGAACAATCCGTGTGCAGTACCAATTTATTCGGTCCGGGGAAAGAACGTGGAACAACTAATCAGAACTAACCATTCGATTGGAATTTGAAGCCAGAATAAGCAATTGTTGTTCCTCGCGAAAGAACACAACCATTAATTGCCAAACATGGACGAAGAAGCACTGATAGCCCGGGCAAAGGAGGAACGGGAAAAGATTTTCCAGCGATACGATAAGGGCCGGGAACCGGGAGCCGAGATCGATCCGTGGGAGGATCCTAAATTTGAAGTGTACCACCAGACGGATAGGTAAGAACAGCAACGTTTCCGGGTTGGTAAATGCAAATAATCATGATACATCAGGTGGGTTTTTTTTATATCGATGCCTACTTCATTGTTTTGTTGTAACGCTTGTGCGTGGTACAAGAGGGTCAGGCAGATGGTTGTGAATGGTTTCGAAAGAGTTGCTCATATAGAGGCGTCTAAAGCCACACAGAGGCGTTTCGATATGCGACCTGTATATGGAAGCTGTAATACACATTCATCCACAACTCCCACGGGGTTGTACAAACAACGGGGTTGTCTGTAGGAGGAGGGCAAAAAGCGTGGGCAGTAGATTGCCTTGGTAAAGTCTGCAATGTAAAACGCAGCATAGAGCAGACCAAGTATGTGCTTTATGCAACGTTCTCGCTGCTTTCTGGATTGATTTATGTCCCAAATGACAGCATCATTCCATAATCCGCATGGAGGGAGATGGAAATGTTGGCTTCACACTCAAGTTTCAATTGTATTACAATATGATTCATTAAACATGATGCTGTAGAACTTGACAAAGTGACAAGTGTTCCACACCGGGGAACAACGAAGGAACATGTCAACTTTATACTGTCAAGATTAGATAAAAAATGGCATAAACTAATTATTTTTCTACACTCCCTCCCAGGTATGGATTCATCCATGACAAACGGCTACCGGCAAAACCCGGACCACACGAATCGAAAGCATTGCAGATCGAACTGGGACGGGAGAAGAAATGGATCAAGCTGCTCGGTCTTTCCTCACAACCAACTAAACGCCACTGGGACGATAAAACGGTTCAAGCGAAGGTTCGCAAACGTGTATTCAAAGGGATACCGGAAAAGGTACGCGGACAGGTCTGGTACAAACTGCTCAATCTCGATCAAGTGATGAAGACCGAGCAGGGCAAGTACAAGAAGATGCTCGAACTGGCACGCAACTGGAGTACGGAGGCCCGACAAATTGACAAGGACGTGAATCGACAGTTTCGCGATCATATCTTTTACCGGGAGCGTTACAGCGACATGCAGAGAAGTCTGTTCAATGTCCTGGTGGCGTACAGTATGTACAATTCAGAGGTACGAAGCGATCATTTAGAATTGAAGAAAAGTGTATGCTTCAATTGTTATCGTCATTTCTACTCGTAGGTCGGCTACTGTCAGGGAATGTCTGGTTTGGCCGGAGTGCTGTTAATGTACATGAAGGAAGAGGAAGCGTTCTGGGCATTAAGCGTCCTGCTGGCGGATACAAAGTTTGCCATGCATGGACTATTCATTGAAGGTATGTTGATGCGGCGCCGTGGCAATTCACTGTTCATCCCGGTGGCGGCGGGTTTGATTGTTTGTTCTTCCGTACTGCGCGAACCAGCTAATTGTTGCACATCGACCTCCTCGTTCTTTTTGCAGGCTTCCCGAAACTGACCCGTTTTCTAGCACATCACGATAAAATCATAACCAAATTCATACCAAAGCTTAAGAAACACTTCGACCAGTGCAATCTAGACTCGATCCTGTACTCGTTGAAATGGTTCTTTGTTGTGTTTATCGAAAGGGTATGTGTGTGGGTTTGTGGTGTGGTGGGCTGCCTTGCGCCTCTTTGTATGCTTCAGCATCTAATTATGTGTCTCTGTTTCATGTATGTTTCTCTGCATCTGACGTCGGACATACTGATGTTCCGAATCTCGCACATCATCCCTTGCAAATCAAACGGACGAACGAACGAACGCAATAATGCACAACGAACTGTTTACTTATGCACTATCAATGCAATAACACGTGTTCCATGTGTGTATGTTTGGGTCTGTGTGTATGTGTTTTGTCCTCATGTATGACCGCCATGCAGATACCGTTCAGTTTGTGCTTACGCGTCTGGGATATTTATCTGCTCGATGGGGAAAAGGTGGTCACGGCCATGGCCTATAACATACTACGTATGCACAAACAACATATACTTAAGCTACGGGACATGGATCAAATTGTGCAGTACATACAGGTAAACTTTTTGCTTCGTCATTAGATGTTTTATTTATTGTACATTTTACATATTTTCTTTCTACTTGTCTTTTCCGTAAACTTTGCTATATTTTAGACGCGATTATGTCAAGACTTTGGCTTCGATGACGATACGGTAATTAAAAATCTCGAACAATGCATGGAGGAGCTACGCAAGGCAGGTTTAGAATTGCCACCGCCACCAAGTGAGATTGAACTTCCGAAAAAAGAGTTCGGCATATTCGTGGAACCTACAGCTGCTGCTCAGGTATTGGGACAGAGCATTAAAAACGGAAAATCATTTATACGGGCACGCGTTATGCAACTTATGTACGATCCTTTATTCTTTTAGATTGGTCGACGAAAGCAAGAGTTCACCGAAACGGAGAAGGATGTGACGGAAACGGTTAAACTAAAGTAAGTGTTTCAAATATGAACAAAACCTGAGCAAAACAATTAATATGTCAACGGCATATGAAATTAACTCCGTTTCAGGCGAGAAATAACCGAGCAGGAAATTGCCAATCTCAATCGAATCGCAACCGCTCCCGGTGGTTCCACTCAACAGTTAAATACAGGTAACTAAAACCATCAGTCCCGGATGAAGGTTTTCTTGCTGAACGTTTAATACCACAAAACTGTACACCCTTTATGACGCTTGACACGAACATGTCCGGCCAATATGTTCAATCGGATAATCACGCAATAGTAATTTTTCTCATGCGTGTGTTTTTGTTTCATTTTCCTTCCACAACACACGCAGTATTGCCTCGGGTTTGCATTTGAGAAGGTTTGCTCTTCTTGTGTTTCTTGTCCGTATCTATCTGATGCCTATCCGC
>STHB01000004.1:29542492-29712492 GCA_018908115.1 Anopheles rivulorum
TCATTTCTTGCTAATTGGCCTAATCGCTGCGTCAATTCGTCGTTCTGTAGATTGTGTAGCTATTATTCATTCCTTAGACGATCATGGTTTTATGTTTTCACATCATCGTAGTGTGTACGTGTATGTGTTTTATGTGCGCGCTTGCAAAAGACGCTACCGTTTTTTTATCGACTAATGGTAGAATAGTCGTCTGTACTGTGTCTGATAGTACGCTGCGTGAGCGCAATTGTTTTGTAGTTTCCTGTTGAAACGTTAACGTCGCCTAAGGAGTGTAATAATGTGCCCTATTCTTTGTACCGTTTTTCCTTCCTCTTCCTAAGACATGGTTTTGTTTCAGATCAAAGCGAAAACAGTCGACGGTGCCATCGGCGTCGCCTGGTACCGCAAATGGTACCACGTACGCCACCGCCTCCACCTCCACGACGAGGCCGGTCAGGGTTAGAAGTACAACGTAAGTTAATGTGTTAATGTGGTAGTGTGCGCAAAGGTGTGTTGTGCATGGAACAAGCTACCGCTGTACCACAAGGTCACGAGCAAAAATTATCCTTCTAGGATCGGTATTTGGTTTTCAGCTCCTTGGCACACAGGATAATGCTCGAACCATGTACAGAAAATGTTTGATATTGCTAGTTGTGCTTTTGTTGGGTTCACGTTAACTATTGTACATAAGTTACTGATTGTTTTCACGTATTTATTTGTTTAATGTTGCGGGCATTTATGTTGCATTTTTATGTTTTTCTTTGTTATTCACTTCTTGTAAACATAACGAAACGTTAATCTATGTCAGTTGACTGGAATTTCTCAAACCAAAAAATTCGAACAAGAAGTGCTTTGCTATTCCAGATATCCAGGATTGGCAGCTTCTCAATAGCGCATTTTTGGTGTTTATAAGAAAGGCAAGATCACAGTTTTCAACGTCACTACAGTTTTTAAATGACCGGGGTTGTTTGTTCAAATGACCCCGCCGACGCTAATGCAGATGTGGATGCTTTTACAATGATTGTTCGTTGGTAGTCAGTTTTTTTGTTAGCTGTTACGTGCACATTATGTTTAATGTTACATATTAGTTACTTTAAATTAATTCAAACTGTTTGGGAAGATGTAATCTAACTAATGATATGGTTAACAATGGTCACTATTTTTTGTTGAATTTTACGAAGGAAGTAGAAGTGTTGATTTTGCTTACCAAATGTACAAAACCACAAATCACCACCACCACTTGCTGCCAGCGAGCAGGTTGCAACATAGTTTTCCGGGAAAAAGGTTATATGAAATTTACTGAGCACTGGGCCTTACGATTTCCATCAATAAAACCTCACAGACTACCGTGTTTACTAACTACATTTACTACTACAAACTGGAACGCCGATTATCCGGGTACCATTCAACTGTACAGGACCCTACCACCATACTACCATACTAATGGTTATAATCAAAAGAAGATGTACCTATCGTCTGCTTGTCCGGTTAGGGTTTAGTCCCGTATGATCGGTGTTCCACTGGATATACTTGCCTTCACGATGATTACTTATACGCCTTACTGTTTCCACTTTTAAAGATCCGCCATCGGTGCAACGAGTGTGGTAGAGCGTAGTCCTTCGGCACTGCAGTTGATGACTCCACGGGCGATGTCTCCACAGGATGTACTCCGCATTTACGTACCACCGGCACCACCGGAAGAGATACAACAGTCTACGTTAGGCCTCTCTGGCACATCCGCTGTTGCGAACAATCACGATCGGACGACAATCCACTCGGACATTTCCGGCGTAAATGGATCGGGACAGCGTCGTCGCAATCGATCATCGCGCACCAGTTACAATGACGAGGATGAGGATGATGAATGTAAAACACGCCGCAACAGTGAAATTGACCTGTACCTTCAGCAATCGATTAATAAGGGAACTGCCGGAACCGTGTTGGGAAATGGCAATGCAACGTCGGCTGGGTACGGCAGCGGAAGATATTCTGACTACACCAGTGGTGATTTTCAGGGTCAGCAACCATCACTGCTTCCATCGGTACCTCTGTCCCCTTCCGCGTCCCAGAATAATTACGCATCGAATGGGCGGTCCACGTCGTCATCCCGGCGTGGCAGTATGTCCCGGAAGTCGCCAGCTCCAACGCTGGATAGTGAATTTATCATCGAGTGTAGTCACTTGAAAAACCGCAAATACGTGCCACCACCGGACCACCACAGCAGCCACAACAGTTTGGTGCTAAGCGTAGGTGGCGGCTTGCCGACGTACGGTAGCCGCAACGGTTCGGAATCTAACATTCACCGTATGACATCGTTCGAAGAATTGGCTAAGGCGAAATTGCAACACCATCTGTCGGGAAGTGGTGGCAGTGGCGCAATCACCGGAAGTAGTAGCAGCTTATTGCGAAGTACTACCGAAGACTACTACGCCGTGCGACAAACGGTATCGGTGACGAAGGCGACATCCTCCTCCGCCAACAATCGTATGGCGCGTAGTGAAATTTACGAGTCGATAGAAAGCAGGGAAGAATCACATTACGATAGTCCGCGTCGGCGTCAGCAGCCCACCGATGCTTCTTCCGAGCAGTACGATGGCATAGCCGGTGGTTCAATGCATAAAAGCTCACGTGGCCATAAGAGCGACTACAACATACAGTACCGGAACCTTTCGATGCAGGGTGTCAATGCCGGTGGTCCCGTTTCGCCGCAGAGTGACGGTGGAGGTGATTGCGTTGAATATCGACCGTTTAAGTCATCATCGCGACAAAATAGTGGCAACGATAGCTCACCGTTTGATTACGATCCGCTACCAACCGATGGCGGTTCGTCGGACGGTCCTTCGAATCTAGCCACGGAACGGTACAATCGATTTTTCAACAATGATGAAGAGGATGACGATGACTTGGGTCGTGAGCGAGACGCATTGAATGGTACAGCAGTATCGTCTTACCGCCACCGCGAAGACGAAGACAAGCTTTTGACGAAATCGTCCGACGATTCGTCCACAAGTCCACCACCACCAGCCGGAACCAGCCGTCCTTCGCAGTTGCCTCAATACCAGCGACAGCAAGCTAGTGCCGGTACGGGTACGGGTACGGGTAGTCACCAAAGGCAGCGACCCCGCCAAAGACAACCACCAATATCAAGCCCGTCTCACACACAACATCAAAACGGCAGTACGCCAACCAACGAAATGATGGTACCACTTTTACCGGTGTCTCCGTCGAGTAACAACAGCACAATGTTCGGTAGAAAGGGGCACTCCGTCCCGATGATGCACTCCGACGGTACCACATCACCTCCGCCATCGTCGGCCATTCCAGTCAGTAGTGTGAAGCGTAAGTATTCTACCGAATCGGCCTCACAAGTTCCACCCGGTTCGTCCACTGCCAGCACTCCAACTGGTACAAGACGTCGTGGTTCGAATGCATCGACAAGCGCTATGTCTCCCCCGGTTGTAGTACATTCGCGCATTCCGGTTGGTTTGAAATCGCCTACATCGCCCACCTCGCCCACCGGTTCGTTGCAGGGTTCGTTCCGATCCGGTATACCCACACAAAAGTCCTCCCGATTGCCCACCACTAAAGCGCCGGAAGTTGGTGAACGTTTGCCACAATACCAGTACGGTACGGCTTCCGGGCCGGCATCGTTAGCACTGTCGCCTCCGGCTTCGTCGTTTCAAAGGGCCGGATCTGCACAAGGATCGGCTGGGTCGGGCGTTTATTCGAGCAACCGGTTAGGAACGTCCCGGTCGGCGCATCAAATACAGTCCGACTCGAATAAGATTCGTATCCAGATTAATCCATCACAGTCATACAGCAGCAACAGCACGACCGGTGGATAAACTGGATGTCGTTCTATTCAGCGTTTCGTTTAGTACGCGCTATATACTACGTGCATTTTATGATTTATTTTAAATTAAACATTAGGCACACCAATGTGGACCGAGTCCGAACAGGGTGAAGCTAGAGCTTTAACAGTAAGAATGGACAAAATTCTCTTATTCCGATGGGATTTACCACCCGTATAGCCACAAGCAATTCCATGATTAGTATTTCTCTGCGTTGAAGTATTGCTCCAATCTTCAATTATTGAAAACGGGTTAGGTCGACTCTCTACTTTACCAACCGGTTCGATGCATTCCATAAGTACTTCATGACATGATTTTATTGTCATACTTTAAATACCATTGGTCTGCAATAGAATTATTAAATTTTCTCATTCGATGCAATCAAGTTCCATGTTAGATTGCGTTTTATGACCATACCAAAAGGGCGAATTCGGTAGGGCTCTCTCACTAATCTCTCTCGGAACTCGTCTTGTTTCTCCGAACACGTGTACGTTATGAAACAAACAAAGCCACAATATATTACAAGCAAACTATTAAAATAAATGCCTAAACAAACGTCCCGAAGAGCTGTTGTGCAATGATTTAGCTTTCTTTGTCCCCCTGACCCCCCCCCCCCCCCCCCCCCCCCCCCCCCCCCCCCCCCCCCCCCCCCCCTTCTCTGTTTCTCTCTCTCTCTCTCTTCTTTGCAAAACAATAACGAATAGCAATTGTGCGCAGAGGAATCTCTGTAAAAGAACAATATTTAAGCTGAAGGTACGTTTTGTTTACGTTTCATGTGTTATTAAACATGTTTCCAGCCAGGCTAGGAACGCATCAAGTGCACAAAAGATAGAAGGGAAAACAAAAGTGTACAAGCTGCAAGACGGACAATAGCGAAAACTGTTACACGCTGTGCGGGATAATCACTTACTCGATAAAGAATACTGATAATACTACGGAAAAGTAAAAGGAAGCAACAAATATATTCAAAAAGAGCTGCTTTTAAATCGCGGATTGTGCGGATGTATATCACTAGCTTTTTTTTAGTTTAATTNCATGTGTTATTAAACATGTTTCCAGCCAGGCTAGGAACGCATCAAGTGCACAAAAGATTGAAGGGAAAACGAAAGTGTACAAGCTGCAAGACGGACAATAGCGAAAACTGTTACACGCTGTGCGGGATAATCACTTACTCGATAAAGAATACTGATAATACTACGGAAAAGTAAAAGGAAGCAACAAATATATTCAAAAAGAGCTGCTTTTAAATCGCGGATTGTGCGGATGTATATCACTAGCTTTTTTTTAGTTTAATTTGCCCCCCCCCCCTCAATACGCTTTTCCCAACATGATGCTGAGGTAATATGACAATGCTCTTCCCCTCTTACGATAGCAGAACTAGCAAGTTATTAATTTGAGGGGCACAAATCGAAACCGTTCCAAATTATACCCAAGCCCAAATTTAAAATATCGAATACAATTCGATCCAGTTAAAAAATGCATTTAATGTTAGGGCTCGAAAACATACAAAAAGAAAACATCGTTACAGAACCGCCAATAGTTGTTTAGATTGTAAAATACGGATCGGTGGTTTTTGTGTGTGTGTGTATATGTGTGTTGGTAGTTTGTAACTCGTTAGCCAAGCAAGAGTGCCGCCGTTGATTCATTCTGACCCATCCTTTCCATGCCTTCAGACGGGGTGGATAACAGCAACGCGAAAAACAAAACAGATGCTATTATACATATATCTCCTCTCTACAATATACATATAAACAGCAGCATAATATCGAGCTAAAAGGGTGGTATTTTTATGCTAGGGCTTAATGCCGAGCCTTATGAGTTGTACAAGCGCAGAAGATTTACTGTTTAGTGACGACCAAAGGTTTACATTCGGATTGCTTCTTGGTCGGCGTAATACCAAATCATAATTCCACACGAAAGATAAAACAAATACTTATACGGACAATTTAATAATGGAAAAATTGTGACAGTATCCGGTTCGTGCTACAACACACTGATCGAATTTAACTTGAGCGTTCATTTTTAACCTTATTTCACATAAACCGAAAACCAAAACACGTCAACACACAACGATACGGGTTTAAATCGTTCATATAGTTTTTTGTTTTCATTCACTTCCTCCACTGTTGTTGCTTCATCAGACAGCTGCTTTCACGTACACGCGCGTTCGGTTCGATGCAAAAATCAAAGACTTTCCACTGAATGTGTGTATGTATGTGTGTGTAATAATAATGTTGTGCTGAAGCGCAGTTTTTTTTTAATAAAAACATAATAGAAAAACCATCCGATCGTGTGTAGTTTTGTTGAAAAACACAAATGAAGACCACAAAAAAACAGGCTGGCTGGTATGGTTTTATTATTAATAAGGTGTTTATTACGATTTTTTGTTCATTCTCTTTTAATGTTGTTACTTTCTTTTCAGTGCATTTTCATCAAATTAGTACTGCTGCTCTAGCCGGACAATATTATGCTTGCAACATTAGCATTGTTGCGTGTGATGAACCCCCTTTTCTCCTACTTCGTCTGCTTTTTCACAATCTAAGGGCGCATTTTATTGCGTTTCTCGTTTCTTGGTTTTGTTTTACCATCTCTGTACTGATCACCTTTCCTTCAATGGGATCATCACTCTTGTCTCTCTCGTACATGCAAATACGTATGTGTCCGCATGTTGGTCAACTTTGTTACCATGTTTTTTTGTCCTTCTCTCCTTTCTTTGTATATATACCAGTAGTGTACACCTTCGTAAGTGTGAATGTGTGTTACTGGCATGTTCGTTTACTATGTTTTCTTTTCTCTAGTACATGGTTTATAGTAGTTTTCATTATTTCACACCTATCTCTCCTCTTTCTCTCATTCTCGTTTAGCTTTTTCATAGTAGTTTTGTTGTTGTTGTTGTTGTTGCCTAAGTAAAGATATTTGAGTTTATTTTTCATCATCGTCAGTTCATTAGTTTTCCATTTTTCCTCGTTCCGTTTTTGCTGGGTAGGATGGGTTATTTTGTTCTGCAATCACATATGGGATTACATTAGGTGCAGGATACCGACACCGAAAACCAATATTGGGTTTTTTTATGTGCATCCTTTTGCTTTTTCATCTGTCTCGTTCCGCATTTGATGTCAGTTGTTTTGGGTTTTATATATTTTTCACGTTTTTACACTATCACTTCTCAGCGCACATCAATCAAGTAAACAATTTTCTTGTTTTCGTGTTATTTTCATTCACATTTGTTGTGTCACGTTTTGATTTGTTGCGGCGCTTGTGTGTGTGTGTGTTGTTTTATATCGACCGTTTATTGTTTATAACAATTCTGTATGCTATCTCCGCATTGTAAGAGGCGCATTAATGTTGTTTTATGTTTGTGTTCTTTTAATTGGTTGTGTCGTTTGGAATATTTTATTAAAAATTGTTTAATTTTTTTTCCAACACACTAGGTGTTTTCTTTAGCTATGTGATCGTTTTAGTTTGTTCGGCGGATACAGTACAACAACACAAAAAATAATAATAAACATTGTGCGACAATGCACAACGCTTTGTAGAGACGATGGGCTTTTCCACGCTTTTGCATTGTAAGTTCACTTCACAACGAACTTGTGAACATTTGAAACATTTTCATTTCTCCCCTGTAACATAATTTAACACCATGTTATAAATAAAGGTTTGTTGACTGTTGATTCTTCTGCCGATGTAGAGCGTACCATACGATTCCGATCCTTGTAGATCAAGTCAGTTCATAATAGTCAGACGTGCTGAACATACAGACGTTGAATCCGAACGTCTAGTCTAGACAATGCTTTTTATACGCACGATTGTGATCACCCGGTGGTTGCAATGTACCTATTTATGTAATTTTGTTTGATTTTTACTTCATGCTTTTCGTTGATTCGTGTGATTCGTAACGAACACATCGAGAAACAAATTCGTTTAGCTAGTTCGTACAGTGCTAATGTTCTGTTTTGCAATCATTTGTCAACTGTTGCAATCATTTGTGTTCATTCCTACTACTACACCGTGAGTGATCGAAATTACAAAATTCCAATAAGAAAAACGTGTTGTTAGTGCAGTTGCACATTGCACAAATAGACAAAATCATCACACGGGCACACCCACACACACACACACACACAATTAACAAAGCACTTATGTTCTGTTTATGTTTTCATGCGCATGAATGGGTCTGTTCCTTTGTCTTGACAAATCCAGAGTTAAGGTTCCTTCTAAAATCGATTTGATCCATGATAAACTGTTTCATTTTTTGTTTGACAATTTTTATAATTAGTGTGTGCGACGATTTCGAACCATACAGATCACACAGATTTAGATGTAAACGTCCAATACACCGATAGAAAGGAAACACACGCCATGTTGTCGCTATGAATTTTAAAATTTCTCTCTTGTTTGCTGTTACAACTAATCTTATCATTTCGTGTGGCTTTTGCGCATTTTGTTTGCATTGTTTCCAAACCATTCTAGATCAATTGTAGCGGGTGACTGTGGGGCTATAACGACTGGGAGAGAATGGTTTTCTATTTTTACCGTATTTTTAGTGGCATTTTGGGACGATTGATTATGAATATTCCATCCGGGTTGGTGCAGGAATCATAAGAAGCAGTGATCGAAACGGTTTCATATACTAGCCGCCCATCCAGCGGCTGCATAAACTGTGACGGTGTTGTTTTCATTGTTCAACGTCACAATTAATACCTTCTTGGTGCCGACTGGTTTCGTCGTTACTGCTTCGAAATACATCACCACAAAATGTCACAATCGTATCGTTTTGGTTTTGTCCTTCATAATGTGCATCTTTAACCAGAATTCGTGTAACGTTTTTCATGGTTGTTTGTTCGTTCCGCTGAATAATTAAATTATCTATTCACGTTTTTAAACGGGCGCCCTTTCGGGTCCTTCAACACGCTACGCGCCAAAATGTGCAACACCCAACTGATTGAATACCTTTCCATTTCTTTACGATCGATCGAGTTTGGCATATGGTCTACAATGAAGAATCTACGATAACCTCAAACTTAAAGTACCGGTACCGAAAGACCTTCTCTATCGTAAAGCACAATCGAAACCATAAGAGTAGTGCATTATATACTTGTCCTTCAACACGGTGTGGAGATACCTAGATTTGTAGTACCCAGCCTCAATTGCATCATATACAGAATCACTATGGTTTATATGCGGGGCAAAAAATAACATCACGCCTGCGAAACAGTGTAAAACAAAAGAGTACCTTACACTCACTCCCACCGGTTTCGGTCACCGTAGCATTCTCTCTTCAATCATGTAAAACCTGCTAAACTTTTTAAATACGGCCAAGGATTTATTCAGGGGTGAAGGGGTTCGGTTAAACGGTTCGACGGTACTGTTTGCACGCTTCTTTAAAATCATATTTCAGTAACAGTTAGAGCAATGAGGGAGAGAATGGGTCATCATTCGTGTTTCAGTCCTTTTCGAATCATCGTGGCAATGTATTTGCGCTACATGTGTCCTGTATGCATCTTGCACTGTATGTATCGCACCTCACACCTTCCATTCGCAGGCTTCCCTCTTATCTTTGTCATCGATTCATCGATCTTATCCATCACTACCACCCGCCCGTTCGGCAGCTACTTTCTTCCTTCCCGTGCGTGCATCGTTTGCATTCGTGTTTTCATGTTTCGCTGACAAACGCATCCGCACAATGACAGCATTCTTAACTTATATAATTTAAGTTACAACTTAACAATATTTATAGAATACAATATACGTTGTTATATATAGCAAAGGTTTGCTCGTTCGTTTATACTTGCTTGTTTGTATTTATGCGCGTGTGTGCCTCGCAACGTTATAATTCGTAATGTTCATGTGTTTTTGTATTTTTTTTTTCCGTTTGTTGTTTGCACCTTCCTTATTCTTCTCCATTTCTTCACTTTCACTTTATATGTTGTTTTCACTTGTTAGTTTTTAGTTTGTTATACGTTTTACATTTTCCTACTATTTAAAAACATACTTCATTGATAAAACATACTTTTATAAGAGCTTCTTCATGGACAATCCAATCCATCATTTCATCTGTACACATTTGTTTCTGCACGGGTAAGGGCTAGACAGATGCTGTGAAGGTTCTTTTTTTTGTTTATAAACGTTCACAGGCGGTATAAGACTGCTTTATCAACACTTTCCTGGTTTTGTTTTGCGTTGCTGTTCTACATGTTACTACATGCTACGGGGAGGGGGGCCATTGCTATATGCTTTCACCTGTGAATCTGTATCGCCTGGTTAGTTGCGGGCTTTAGGGCAGCATTGCGGATTGGAGGTGCGTGAATTTCACATGGTTTTACGTAATTGCCACGATATTGCCATACGAATATTCGAAAATCTTGTTCGATTTTTCTAAATCTTCTATCCTGTCTAGTCTAGTTTTACTATGTTAGTGTTTGCATAACACCAGCATAGCTGTTTAACCGTGCTGTTTTCTGATCCTTTTTCAAGCACGTTTAGGCCAGCTGGTCCGAGCATAGTCAAGTCTGTGTTCTTCTTAGCTTACTTTTCAATTTTTTGTTTTGTTTCAAACTCACATTTGCCTTGGCTCAATTAGAATGTTAGAACAAACATTGCCATTTTTTCACAAATGTGTTTTTCTCATCTCTACGTGCCGATGTTCTGATTCATTACACCATCAGAATGTTTAAGAAAAGGAACGATCGGGTAATTGGGTGTTTCTCAAATGTTCCAACTACGCACCTGTTGTGGCCACTGGCAGTAGTGAGACGTTCTTTGATCCATTGTTCAGTATGTTTAACTCGCTTGACGCACAGTGGCAAGCATTTACCACTTAGTTTGGATTTCTAAAGATGTTCGAACCGCTGCCGTTACTGCCGGTACCGCCACGGCTGCTGCTAGGGCCCATCATGCGATCGTTGCGGTCCTACAGATAGTAAAACAATTATTACATGCAATCAAATATTCTCCATAATTATATTATGGACCATATTATCTATCAATTCGTGTCTCGCTTACCCGGAAGTGATCCCGAGAAGTACCTCGATCTCGATCACCGCGATCACCACGATCTCCGCTACGGTAGATACCGCCACCATCGCTGTCACGACCATTGTCGTAGTCGCTGCCCCGCGAACGTCCGTAATCGTTCGGGCCGCGACGTTCATCGCGATAATAGTCTCGGGAGCGATTGTTGTAGCCGCCGCGTGAATGATATCCACCGCCAGCACCTCCACCAGGAGCGGCAGCATCATGATGGTCTTCACCATTGTTGTTGCTACCACCACTGTTACCATTGTTGTTACGCCGGTCAAAACTCGGATAGCCGCGGCCCGAGTCGTCACGATGGTTGTAGCTGTTGCGATTATTATAACCACCTGTATTTAAAGGGTAGCAATAGGAATAGTTTATGTGAAGTGCTCATAATAGTTTAANATTGCCGCGTAGAAAAGCCTTCTTACCGTAACCACCGCTACCACCTCCTTTATTATATCCTCCGTGATAACCACCACCACTTCCACCTCGGTTACCATATCCATCGTAACCGTCATCGCCACCACGGTCATTGTATTTGTTGTTGTAACCACCACCGCCGCCACCGCCGTGATACTTACCACCGCCACTCGGGCCGTCATAATAGTGACCACCGGATGACGATTGATTCTCGCGCCGGTCGCGCTGGTTGTGGTACGAATGGTTTGAAGGTGGTGGTGCCTCGTGCTTGCGCGTGTCTTCCTCCATCTGACGCTTTTCGTAATGCTGGAAATCGTCGAATATCGACGACTGGTGCTCGAAGCTGTGTATGATCTGCAGCACCTGTATACCCTTCGCGTTCGGCACCTCCTGCGTGTCGCGCGAGTTCGTCATCGATTTGTTTTCGTTGTTCTCCAGCCGAATGTGACGCAGGTTCGAGTTCGGCACGTCCTTTACATAGATCCAGCGCACCTTGAATGTGCCCTTCCATTTGTCCTGCGACCAGACGCTAGAGTTAGAATTGTAATCGACGGCAGTCATCATTTGCGCCACCCCGCAGAAGTGTCCCGAACCGTTCACGGAGAAGAACAGATACACTGTGCCGCCCTTCTCTTCACGTTCACGGAATGCTTGATCCAGCCGCTGGTTGCCATGTTCGGTAGAGCACCATATTTCATACTTAATACTTCGATGAATATCGTCTTCGGAGTACGATTTGATGACGAAAAATCTGAAACAGTAAAAGGCAAATGAGAACATCAAACCACAAATTACGATTTAGTTGCAAAAAAATACAATCCATTTACCTTGCTAATTCGACTGTTTTTAACAGATCCAATGAAGCCGGGTTGTAATTGTTTTTGGTCTTCAATTGGTCAAGAATTTTTTGTGACTCGGCCAGCTTTAGTGCAATTTCGTTTTCTGACATAGACGGCGAAGGCGATCGTGCCTTTATCGTTGGAGCACTCGTGACTACCGGCGCGGACGAGTTGCTGTTATGTGGCCCAGCATCCGAACCACTGTTGGATCCATAATGTCCACGATCGGACGATTGGTGGTAGCTGCTACCGCCTAATCCACGTTCGCCATGGTGATTCGATGGACGTTGCTGATGGAACGCCGGTCTTTCCGGCAGTTGCTGCTGATGGTGCGACGCATGTTGTGGTTGCGACACACTATGACCATCATTCTGCTGCCTGAAGTTACCGGCACCCCCGCTACCGCCACTGTTTTGGCGATCCATCGTTCCGGAGGATGGTCCGGTAACGGTCGATCCACCTGAACCGGACGACGCGTAGGCAGCATTGTGGTTTCGAGATTGACTGTAGCTGTTACCATGATGCGAAGTACCTTGCTGATGATGGTGTGGTGCCCGATCGTAGTTCGAACCGGGCCTGTCCTGATGATGAGGATGCTGCTGCTGCTGCTGGTGCTGCGGTGGCTGATACTGCGACGAGTGGTTACGCGCAAGCGCACCCTGCTGATGCTGCTGGTGATGTTGCTGGTTATGATGATGTGGACCAGACGAAAGGGAACCACCACCAGATCCGGCGTTGCTACCACTTCCCGCAGGATCGGCATTACCACCTCCAGACGAAGGACCATTATTCCTTTCGGAGCTTGGCGGTGGTGCAGTCAGCTGTTGCTGTTGAATCTGCGCCTGGCCCGGCGTTGGCCATCTAGAGCTTTGAATTCCGGCTGGTCCCATACCCTGCGAATTATTTCTGTGGTGCTGCGATGTCGCACCGCCTGCAGATTCGCGACCCCCGCCCGACTTGGACGGTACCGGATCGGCCAGCGGCGATGGTTCAATGACCGGTGGTGGAATAATTGGCGGCGGCGTCGGTACGATAACGCTTGGACCGTTCTTCGACGGCGAGTCCCAGGTACCAATGTCCATGTTGTGCTTGCCAGGAATCATCGGTGGCGGTGGCATGCCCGGGCCCTTCTTCTTCACCGTCGTACTGGTGGTGTTCACTTGCGGTTTAGCCGGCTGCGAAGCGATCGTGGCCCAGGTCATCTTTTTGGGAGCTTCCTTTTGCTGCTGCTGTTGCTGATAGTATTTCGATACACCGGAGTTGCCGTCGCTGTTACCGCTACGAGCCGCGGAACCAAGTCCAAGTCCTTGCATACCTTTTTCGACATTCTGCAAACAATAACAGAGGGAGCGAATATTTTAGTTTTACTTTTGCTCTTCGTACGACCACAACTCACAAGGCACAAAGTGTGTGAAACTTACCCTGACACTATCATGACTCTGGTAAGCTCCATGATTTCGGTAGTAGCCATCGTCCGATTTTTTCTGATGTCCTGCACCACCGGGACCGTGATTCACTTGCGCACTCCAAGAATTGTAATCGCCATTTCCTATTGAATGGAGAAAAAATCAAATGCATTTTACCAGGACGAATGGACAATGCTCTTGGAAAAGATGTATCGGTCAGTTAATTATGCATTCATAGTTGTTATCGAATGAAATTTATTTCTTTTTTTTTATTTATTTGGAGGAATATAGAAAACATGTCCTTTAAAAAAAAAGAATCAATTCCATGGAATGGAAAGCTCGCGCAATCTTTTAAACCTAACAACCCTAAACATCCAAAATATCTCTTCTTTAAAGTAGCGATATCGCGCGTTCGAGATGATCGTCATTGGTTCAGAACTGAACATGTAGACACATTTGAAAACCAAATGTAATTTAAATTGCAATACTTTTGCGCTTATCGTTTGTTTTAAATTACGAATTCCTTTTAGGCATCAGCCAAGTAGCAGAGAAAACATCTTATACGTCCTGCACACGTCCTTCTCGGATGTCTTCTGTTCCTATGCATCTTTACGGGCTGCTTGCATTCTGACTTTAGAACATTTACTGATCATTTAGTAGAGTAGATTAGTTGTCGTTGTGCCTTTTTGGCACGAGGAAGAAAAAAGATTAAATCCAAAAACAATTGATGGATAGGAAAAAGTTATAGATTATTGCTGACAATTGAATGATATGCGGGATTGAAAAATCCACAACTCACAACTACATCACACATATAATCCAATGTTCATGGAGCCAACATTGAGAGAGCGTCACATTCAGTCTATGCCAAGGTCTCAAAAACTGGTTCACACATCCAAGTTCATTGTACTTTTTCATTTTTTCCCACACCGCAGCCCTTTGCTGCTCCGACACTACACTCATTCGCCAACGCTTCGCTGGATGATCCACAGCAGCAGAAGCAGCAGCAACATCATCAGCTTAAGCGCTGCCCTCTGGTACCATCATGTTGATGTAGCAGCGTAAGCGCACACACATACAAACGACCGATCGACGCAGAACGCTACTCACACCCATACACACACCTATATCCGGGGGAGGTGGGTTGACTATTCCGGCTTACGCCTTTGAGGGAGCGCGTGCAAAAGGGGAACAAGAAGACGGGCGATGGTTTAGGAAAATAATGCGGCGACATTCATCCAACAGAAGAACCGACTGTCGGCGGCTTCATGCCTCTTACTCTGGCTCATAAAACGAGCGCCAGGGCACATACGCACACACCCGTATTCGTTTTCTTTCGTTTCAATCGAAAAGGGTACATCCCTTTTCTGGTGGCTTTCCGTTAGTTTCATCATCATCTTCTCCCGGTTTTCCTTCGCTTTGTGACGTGTGGAGAATCTGTACTTAGCTTGCGAACATATTTGCGTCTATCGCACAGCACACCGCACGATGGGGGCAAGGCATGTTTATTTTTTACGATCTTGGCGTTGATCTTTTTTTTACCCCGCTCCATTCTCCCCTACCCCCTTTTTAATCATAGCTTCAAACCGGCATCTGCAACCGGCAGTGCTGCCAGTACCAGCTAGGGGTAGAGATGCAACAGTAGATTCTTTCTCGTATCCCTCCGGCTTGTGTGCCGTGAATACTCACCCCGCAAATCATAACCTGCCCGCACGCTTGCCACACGACATGTTGGTGCATCTGGTTGTTTGCTTCGTCTTATTACCAACAACAAACGGTACATTCGTTTATATTAAGCGACAAAGAGCGCTATCGATCTGCAAACAACACAGAGACATATGGATTGTACGCCAGTAAAAGAAATAAATTGCGAGAGAGGGCGAGAGAGATAGAGCGAGGTAATAAAACGAGATAGTCTTCCGCGACTAGCCAACCAAACAACTAGTGCTCTGCAATGAATAGCGCGCACGTCCCTCGTCGTCATCAACAGTCCCTTCACTGGGTGGGCATTGCGCGACTCGAGCGGATCTTTGCTCATCCTCTTCTTCAGCCCTTTCAGCACAGCATCGTACTGTGTGCGGATCGTCACTAGATACAATCGTACAATACGTCCAAGGGTCCAACATCAAACACTGGTGTAAAGTTCAACGGAACGGAGTAGTGACTGCGTAGTCAGACTGCGAAACAATCAATTTCCGCGCATATTTTTAATTTCGCAATTACTTCCATCGAAACTCGTCTTTCGTGGCAGTTTTTGCATCCAGCACAATCACCCTCTTTTGCTTCCCTCATATTGTCCCTCGGCCTATCTAACATATTGGCTGGGGCTTGAGATAACGTGCCACAATAACAAATATTCGCTATTGCCTTCAAGAAGAAAGCTAACAGGAGGTAACAGTTGTTATCATTTCTAGCCGGTTTTTTGGGTCACTGGCGAATTGCGCTTCTGCGCTGTGTTTGAATTGTGTCAACTGTTGCAAATCGAATACTTTAATTATTTTACTCCGATGCATCATCTCCCCGCAATACATTCCGATCACAAACTATCGATGATGGTTTTACACGAAGAAGCTATTTACCATGAGTTCCTTGTCCTTTCATCCGCTGAAAAGAAGTTGAAGAAGAGTAAAGAAGATTAAATGTAACATTATTTATTGGACTTGTTGGATAACAAACTTGTTTGGATACGAGTTGGAAAAAGTGGCTTTACCTGATCTGACACGGTTGACATTGGTAGTTGTTGTTACTGCTGCTGCTGTTGCTGAAAGTTCTAAAAAGCTGTACACCGACGACAAAGCAGCACTTGCGAATGCACCGCGCACTTGTATCTCTTGTTAGTCCTCCTCCACAAAATACACACACACACACACACACACACTTGCGCGTCAAGTCGCACTTTTTTGTTCGCGTTTTCTCCCTCTCGAACTTACTGAAGAACCGGTGTGGATGCAGAAGATCGTTTAGAATATTTTTTTCCGGGATGGGCGCAACTGAAGGGTGACACAGAAGGGGCGGTTTTCCAAAGGCCCTCCCTGGGATAGGGGGAAAATTTCCTGTTTTCCTTAAAGACTGCTGAATACGGTTGCAACACTATTTCGCTTGTCGGTGGTCAGATGGTTTAGCTTCTTCGCTTGGGCAGACACACTGGCACTTGTAACACAAGAACCTTTCCACAGGGCAGCGGGAGTGGGAAGGTGTGAACCAAAACCGGACACACAAGCAGGATGCGTTCGAGAACAAAACGACCAACTTGTCGGTGGTCGGATGCTACAAAACACTTCCGTAAAACGTAGGCGCGTATGCGTGTGTGTAACGATTATGGTGGATGACAATTTTTCGGCTTTGCACTATTTCAGCACTTGCAGCACACTTCGCTGTTCCCCTCGCCTAATTAGCAAACCACGAGCCGTCCTCGGGCAAGACGGGAAGTAGCTACAATTTTCCGCAACACTGCCAACACAACTGCGTGCCTCTGTTGCTCCACTACACTTTCCCCCGGGCCTTTTTTTTTTGCAAAACTCCGCACACGCGAAACACGAGAGAAATCGGTACGGAACTAGAATCGGAACCAGGGGGCGGGCGGCTAAGAAAACACTTTTCACGTACGCACACAGGGGGAGACACTAGCTATTCACTTTCACCCCGTTTTCTTCCCAGTTGGGCGTAGAAACGATTGGGGATCTTTAAGCGTCCAGCAATAGTGATTGGGGCAGTGTCTTTTTTGCAAACGCGCAATGATTCGCTGAAAATGATCTCTTTCTTCACGGCACTGCCACTGTCCGATGCGTTTCTTTTTTCCGGCGACGACGTTTCACAATATGGCGGCGGCTGGGTAGCGATGCGAGAGACGGCTAGCTTTACGGCGCCCGGGAGTGAAAGAGCCAACACGACACGATCGAATTCGAGCGGGAAGCGTTTACAGCTACGAGTCCACTGGAAAGGACATCAAGTTTATGCTGCGTGGACGATCAGTTTTCCCGGAGAATCTCTACTGCTCTCTACGCAAATCCACCCAGTGAATTGCCCAAAAATACTGTTTGGAAGAAAATATAAGCGCCTTTATTCTTTCCAGTTTTATCAATGAAAGTCTGAAATATATTTTTGGCAATGGTTTTTTGCTGCACTGGCTAAAGAATGGTATTCGAGCAGTTTATTTTGAAGTGCTTTAGAAAAGAGAATTTTATCGAAAATTGCATGATGAATAATTTTAGTTTTATGTTTGCATCGTATATAGAGATTTAAAAAAAGTTTAGGGATGTAAAGTTGTACGAACTGTCGTTATTTTGTGCCAATAGTGAACCGCTGTGCGCGTGCTCACGTCAAATTCACAACCGACCGTCAAGGAGATAGCTGTCAACATTCTTTTCGCTGTAGCATTTGATCAGGTAGGACGTGCGGCCACACGATTCGCTTTTCCACGTGTCGGAAAATGGTATCTAAACAAACTGCTATTGTTTCTTCTAGGTTCTAGATCCGTCTATCTTTGTTGATTGTGCAAGATGGTGACCGCCAAGAAGCAGGTATGTTGTGGAATGCGTCCAACATTTCCGCTCGCCGTCAGCGTGTGTCCATAACCTAACTTTTGTCTGTTCGTGTCGATTTTCTTTTGTGTAGAAAAAAGCTTTGGAGAGCATCAACTCTCGCCTGGCTCTGGTAATGAAATCGGGCAAATCTTGCCTGGGTTACAAGCAGACGCTACGCACTCTCCGCCAAGGAAAGGCCAAACTGGTCATCATTGCCAACAACACGCCGCACCTCCGGTAAGTAGCGAATCCGACTGCCGATGCGGCCGATTACTGAGAAGTAGAGTTTTCCTTTCGCGGATGCTACGTTTTGTGGAATCATATGGAGTCGATTGTGACTGAGAAGTATGTTTCCAAGCTGACTCACTCAGCTGCCCAAATGTGTGGCCCATTGGAAAACCTATGGAGTGATCATTGTGGGGAGGTGCTTGTGTGTTCAGGTCCCTTGGAACTACTGTATCAACGTCCGAAAAAGCGACCCAAATTCACGTGGTTCGACGAAATTGAAGCACCAAGGTAAACTCTCACTCTCAGGTAAGGACTAATATCGACTAACTACGATTGCTTTTTGCATCCGTCCATTTCTTCGTGGTGTGGTATAGCAAATCGGAGATCGAGTACTACGCAATGCTGGCCAAGACTGGTGTGCACCACTACAATGGCAACAACATCGAGCTGGGTACGGCTTGCGGTAAATACTTCCGCGTGTGCACCCTTTCGATCACCGACGCCGGAGACTCCGATATCATTCGTAGCCTGCCAGAGGCACAAGCCGGTGGACAGTAAATGGTGATGCGCTGTACATATTCCGCCCGTTGAGGAGGGTTTCCCATTGTGTGGGGAATGCTGTATTACGGGGAGTAAATAAAATAAAGCCAACGGCGTCTGTGCGCACGGACAGAATCCGATGAAAATAGGTCTATTTATGAAAGCAAGCTAACACATGATGACGAACGTAATCAGGGATTAGATGAATAGCTAGAAATATTTGCAAATGACACATTTTTATTTCTCTTTTATACTAAATTTATTCGGAGCAAGATGTAATTCTACATTTTGAACAGTAATAACTCGCCCGGTAGAAATTTCATTCAAAATGGAACTTATGAAGAGGTCAGACTAATTTCTCTGTTTTTGCTTTGATATTTCAAAATTGAGCTAAAAATCAAGATATTTGTAAACATTGTAGTGCCTTGGAGCATATATTAGTTGAAATCATCTGCGTTCACGACAGTTCATCGGATAAATTCATTCCTACGCTGAACGTAAACAGTGATAAGACACCTCAAATGTGTGTGTGTTGTTTTGGTACTCCCGTGTGCGTGCAGTATCAAGCTTTTCACCATTGCTGTTGACCACCGGCTAGGTGGTAGTCTGAGCGAATTAGTTCACCGAAAAGCACCTAATAACGTGATTGGCAAAAGATTGTTGCCGCTAAATCTCGAAATGGCGCCGGATAAAAAGGACAATCCGTCGGTTGTTGTAAAAGCATACCTTGCACTGTATAATACAGCCCAATTTGTCGGGTAAGTTATCTCTAGCAGCCGGTAGGGCATGCCTAAGAGATATGAGATTATGTACGGCTTATAATTACCACCGCAATCTGTTGCTGTTTCTTTTTCACTTTCGCCCTTTGCCCTCACCCACAGCTGGACGTACATTTTCGTGCAGTTTATGCAGCACTCTTTCGTACACGGCCAATCGCTGGATACGCTATGGAGCCGTGTAGGGCAGGCGACCTTCTTTTTTCAAATGCTGGCCATACTTGAGGTGGTGCACGCGATGGTCGGTATCGTTCCGAGCAACGTGTCGATAACGTTCCTGCAAGTGTTCGGACGGAGCATGATCGTAGCGGCTGCGATTGAAGGTACACCGACCGGCAAGCAATCACCCGGACTTCCGTTAGCACTGTTCTGCTGGAGTTTGACCGAAATCTTCCGGTACAGCTATTACGTGGCGCACCTGCTGCTGCCGAGTGTGCCTTCGCTGCTTGTCTGGGTTCGTTACACGATTTTTATTCCGATGTATCCGGTCGGATTTCTGGGCGAGCTGCTGTGCAGCTACTGGGCCCAGAGTTACATCCGTGACACGGGAAAATGGAGCGTGGAGTTGCCGAATCGGTTCAATTTTAGCTTCTCGTTTTATTACTTTATGTGGATTATGGCCATATGCTATATGCCGCTTTTCCCGCAAATGTACCTTCATATGTTTGCCCAGCGGCGTAAAGTGCTTGGCCGTGGAACCGGCGCACAAAAAGTGTCAAAAGCACACTGAGAAAAGCATGACATTGTATCATTTTACGAATTCACACACAAAACGTAGTAACATTGAGGAAAAGTTGGTACGATTGGTAAGATTGGTACGATTTTTTATTGTTCGTTCAACGACCCACGCCCAAAATTGCACACGTGCCTACCTAAGGTTTCCTTACAATCACCGCATGAATGGAATGAAATAATAGAAAATAATCCTTACACAATAAACGCATACTTCGTTTACGCCGAAACTTATTTAACTTATCAGTCTATGAAATTCCCTGCCGACGCGAAATCGATAAAATAAACATAAACCCAACCTAAACATTCGCGAAGACTTGGTAGAGTTGTAGGAAAGATGAAGTAACGTAACAACAGTATTCACGTGCTCGAGCTAGCTTGTCAGTGGGCTCAGTGGCGTTCAAGCCGGAAAGCCAAATGCCTGTAGTCAATTTTTCTTCTGCTTGCCAGCAGTGGACGAGCCGGAACCAAGGATCTTTTTGCGCTGGGCGAACATGTGCATGTACAGCTGGGGAAACAGTGGGATGTAGAGCAGCATCACCGCCCACAGGAAGTAAAGGTACGAGAAGGTAAAGTTGTACGTGTTGGGCATTTCGATGCTCCATTGTTTCGTTTTAGCCACGTGTGACTGGGCCCAGTAAAAGCACAGCAGCTCACCGGTCACCCCGGTCGGATACAGCACGATGAAGGTGGTGTAGCGCAGAAAGATAAGCAACTGCGGGACGGCATCGATCAGGTTGAGTGCATAGTACGCGTATCGGATGATCTCCGTCACTGACCAGGCCAAGATGGCCAGCGGGAGTCCGGGCGAAACTTTGCCAGTAGGTGTTGCCATCACAACACCACAGACAACCATCACGCGGGACAGCACCTGGAACGTGGTGATGATGGGATTGCTGGGTACGATACGCGTAAATGCATGTACAATCTGAAATCGGTACCATTTGCGGAATGTTAATTGCCAACTAGCAAGAGAGCAGATACATGACGGGAAAGGTGTAGTTTTCATACCTCAAGCAATGCTGCATTCTGGAACATAATAACGGTGAATCCGAGATAGTCCCAGAGCGTTTTTTCCGTGCCTTTGTCGACGGTGTAGTATGCTATCAGTTGATATAACATATAACACCAGCTGGGGCGTAGGAAAGACACGATTAGAAAAGAGAAAGTTGCGCGGATATGTTGTGTTGGCGCACGGTAACTCTTCGCCCTAAAGTGATTACACTTACCCGAGCACTTGGGCGGCGTTGTAAAGAATTAGGTACGATTTGACGATCGGAGATGGTTCTTTAGCGGCCATGGTTGCGATGTGCTTACGTAACGAACGTGTACGAATATGCTAAAAATCCGTTCCTCCAACCGATCGACAAAAAGTGCGAACTGAAACGGCGATCTTTGACCAAAGTGGAAAGGTAAATAATGTATTCCACCACTTCGCATTCCTGTTCGTGTTCACCTTTGACAATAACGCCCAAGCTGTGTAGTTTCAAGGTGTGCGGATTGTTTTGGCGTTTGTCTCCTTTCGGCATCGTTGCAGCTCCGTGCGCGCGAAACCAATAAATTGATTCCAATAATTATGATGATATCATTATGATGATGATTCCAATAATTATGATGAGCTCACGTTTGTAAGCTTTCGGAAATGTTTATTGCAAAGGCGAATGCATAAATGTAACGTTCTAAATAAACTCCATCAGCTCATTCGAACCGGATTGCATTTGAAACTCTTTAACCGATGCTTCCTCACCCGGTGCAATCTCTACGTCCGTGTTAATGATTTCAATTACATTTAAGCGATCTATTTCCTCCTCTTCTTCCTCCTCCTCATCCTCTCCACAGTCGCCTAGTTCTGTTATCAGCAATGTACGTCCGGCCAATATATCCCGACACCGGCTCATCAGCGTTGTTTTGCTATCTTCCAGCAAGCGGTTCATAACGACCGTCTGTTCCTTTTCTTTGCGCTTGTACAGCTTGAACTCGTAGTCGTTCAAATCGTTCCACTTTTTGGCAAATTCGTCACTGTTATCGTTCTGAGCTTTGGCCAGCTTCGCCACAATCTGACTTCGGATTGTTTTGATCTGCGAGTTGTTGCGTTTCTTGACTGGAGCTACAAAAAGGGAACACAAACAAATGCACATTAGCCCATCCCGTTTATCACCCAAGGTCAGCCTCCCATTTACCTGGTTCTCCCTCGACTGGTTCTACAGGAGGATCTAAAGCGGGAAGAAAGAAACCGTATTATCTCACCATGCGGGATTGTATTTCTTCTCAAATATTACGTACCAGGTTCACGGCGCTTTAAGGCGCACGGTTTCTCCAGTATGTCAGCTAGCTCTTCGGCAAACTCACAAATGGCACGGCCTTTGTTTAGCTTTTTCGATTGGTAGAACGCCCGCTTGAGATTTTTCCACTTGTGATAGATCTGTCCCGCGTCTTTGCCATGAAAGCCATTCTTTTGCAATTCTTCCTCAATCATCCGGTACACATCGTAGTCCTTCTGGCCCCGGCTGGCCGTTGCGAACAGGTTCATAAAGTTTTGCTCCTTTATTATCTCCAGCAGCTCCATCGTTTCCTCTCCGCTCCACACATTTCGGCGGGCCATTTTTGGGAGCGATGTTTACGACGCGCAACTTGCTTACTGTTTACAAACTGATCCCGACGCCATTCGTAGTACTGTTTGCGATTTGTGGTTGTTGTTTGTTTTCCGCAGGGATTGTCAAATTTGTGACATTCTTATTCACCACACCACCATCTACAAATCCTGCGCGTTTCTATTGTTGAAAACAAAAAATCCCATCATACCAACTGTTTATTGGTGCTACATTCGAACCAAACACAGTCAGCCCTCCGTTGTCGTCAAAAGATTCGTTCTGTTCGAGTTGCTTGGTCATTGCGAAAAAAAAGAGAAACAAATTACTTTCAAGCGCATCATTTCGCTGAACAGTGGTGAGTGGAGCGGTGGTGAGATTGCTTGCGCGTGACGTTTCACCCGATCACTTCAGCAAGAAGTTAAGAACCCTGCTCGAAGTGCGCGTCCTTTCATCAACCCAACTCGGTACACAAATTGAGCGTACGTTTATACGCGATAATTTGGTTTGGAAAACTATGGACCCAGGTCATAAACGGCAGGTGGTGGAGAATCTCTTCCTAACGTTCGCAACCAAGCAGGCGGAGCTGTTCAAACAGTACGATGCGAACAGGAAGAAGCGATCCAAGATTTTCCTCCAGCGCCTACGCTATCAGCTGAAGCGCAATGGTGAAGCCCATCGGAAGGAATGGAGCAGCAAGCTGGAGACCGAACTGCTGGACAGCATACCGACACGCAAGATCTGGAAGTTGAGCCGCAACGATCGGTGGTTCCGCGAGCTGTTCCAACAGGAAAACAATGATCTCGAACTGCTGCAGCATTTCCGCATGGATCGCGGAATGTTCGATACGCTGGTGTCAATGCTTAGCCACGATCTGGCACCCCATCCATTACTGGCGGCACAGTCCTGCAGCACGGAGAAAAAGATTGGAATTGGTTTGTACAAGCTAACGACCGGTGCCGATTACGCTACGATCGGAAACCTGTTCGGTGTGCACAAAGCGACGGTCAAAAACTGTGTGCATCAGTTCTGCAAATCGATAGTAAAGAACTACATGGATTCGGAGATCTATCTGCCCGACCAGGAGGAAATGGGCGATATCAGCAAAGGCTATGAGGAGAAAAGCGACATTCCGTTGGTAATTGGCGCGATGGGTCGTACACACATTCCCATTACGCCATCGTTGGCAGATTCGAAGAATTATCTCAACGCAAAGAAATGGCCTTCTTTGATCTTGCAAGCGGTCGTAGATAACAACCACTGGTAAGCGAATTGAAGCATGCGAAGCCATCAAAGCAGCTCATATGGTTTTGTTTTGTTGGTACGCTAGTTTTAGGCACATAACATGCGGACATGTCGGTGCAACCGAAGATAGTGTCGTATTGGGTGATTCCGGTCTGTATCAACATTTTGACGGAGCAGATTTGGTAAGATTACTTTTCGCTTTCAGCGTCTTCAGCGTGATTGATTGTTCTCGATGTTGGTTTCTTGCTTAGCCTGCTCAGAGCATCAACGGAACGACGGTAAAATCGTTCATCGTGTCCGAATCGTCGTACCCGTTGCTTCCTTGGCTGCAGCACGCGTTTGTGACACCGCAAACGACGGAGGAAGAAACGTTCAACGAACATCTGAACAAAGCACGCGTTTACGTGGACGAAGCGTTCGAGAAACTGCGTGTACGGTTCCGCATACTGCAAAGAAAGATCGACATCGATATCAACTTTGTACCGCAGATCCTGCTGACATGTTGCATTCTGCACAACATTCTAGAGAAGAACCAAACTCCGTATTTGGAAGAGTGGAAGGAAGCGCTGCAAGAAGTGGGAGGCAAGTTTCCCCAACCAGATGGTTCGACCAGCACGAACTATACGACCACGGTCGAGGGAGAGGCCGTGAGGGATGCGCTGAAAGAGCACTTGCAATCGAAATATGTACTTTTCCGGACGATTGAATACAACCAGGTTTATTTCATTAGTGAAGCCACAAATTAACACTTTTATCACCTGTGCATAGACATTTTAGGCTTCAATATTGACGATTTGTTGAATTACAATTGCTATAAAACCAATAAATATACAGTGTACAGTGTAGGGAGTACATTACGTTTCACGCCAAGCATGTCGGATGTGTTTTCGTCACGGAACGAAACAGCTTCATTGTGAGAACCGTTCGTGGTGGAAGGTTGACAAAGGTTTTAAAGTGGTGCCTAACATGAATGTATTCTTTTCACCGAGTTACAAAATTAAGACCTAAAACCAATTGCGCACATCTCGTTCTTTTAAAACGGTTCCTCTTCTCGCCACGTTTGGTAAAATTCTTTCACAATCTCCTTCTTTACGACTGGCTGTTGTTCCACCACCATTATCTGCTCGGTGGTGGTCAATTCCTGCATTTCTTTCGGGTCCACCATGTCCGCTGCTTCCTCTTCCTCGTCAACAATCTTTTCCACAACTCCTTCCTGGAGCAATATCTCAGATGCTTTGGCACAGAAATCGTTCATGTTTCTGTTAAGCATCTGGGACACTTTCGCCGTATACTGTCGCTCGTCATGCGTGTACAGATCAAACTCGTAATCTACGAGATCTTTTTGTTTTTTGAAAAATTCTTCATTATTTTCACGTTCTACCTTGGCGAGCTTGGTTAGCAGAAGGTCAAAATTTTCCAACACGGCTCTCGGGCGTTTCGGTCGATCGCTGGCTTCTGTAATGAGACGAAAACCCGCGCGGGACGGTTGATAAATAACCGTATGTAATAAACCCTACGAAACTATCGAAACAACTACGTTCGATTCCACCACTTACCACCTCTGGCTTTGGAGCTCGACGTCGTTGGTTTCATGGCCATGAGCTCGTCAAGTTCTTCGTAAAATTCACACGATTCGGTAAGATAGTTCTCCCGCTTCGTTTTGTGATACGTTCGCTTTAGATTTTTCCATTTGTGCTCAATCTGAAAAGCGTCCTTATAGAAGAATCCCCGCTGCTTCAATTCATCTTCCGCGATTTGGTAGAGTTTGGTGTTTCGCTCTTCCCCGAACAGCTTCATCAAATCCAGCTCTTTAATGATGGCAAGCAGCTCGCGCGTTTCCTGCGTTGTCCACACATTTCTACGCGCCATTGTGCGTTGCAAGAGTGGTAAATTAACGTAATGAAAATTCTCCCAAAACAGCGACGCACTTCACCGTTCGTTTGTTTACAACAGCAGCGCTTCTGTTGTGTTTGGGACAGTTGACAAATCGCAGTTCATTTTGGCAGCGAGTTTTTTCGAGCAGCACTCAAGGTGATGATAGATGCAGGTGCAAAAATTCGTGCAGCTGCTGACAGCGCAATATTGAAATACAAAAATACGGCAAAGGAAAATCAAACCATTTATTCAATCTTGCCAAATAAAGGCAGTATAGAATAATTAGTAGTATAGGAAGTGTAAACCAAGTCATCCAATCAAGTATGAACATTGAATTTATTAAGTACAGCACCACACGGCCGTTGCTCATTGCATGGACCTGCATTCCAGCGCTTCCATTCATGCAGCTTGATTCAGTCTTCGGAGAAACGTCAAAATGGGCGCAAGCACAAGAACGGGAAAGTTTGCGATCGGATTTACGGCTTTTGCATTTTTATTTATCCTGATCGCTTTCTGTTCGCCGTATTGGCTACAAACGGATGGCAAACTGAAGCACCCAAAGTTCACCAATCTAGGTAAGCGCGCGAATCGGTCGTTGCCATTCTCCAGGCATCCAATCGACTCGGGGATCCATTTGGGGTGTGTCATCAATTACAACGCCTGTTCATTGATGGTAACAGTGAAGAACGTGCCGGAGTGGAGCGGCGCAATGCAAGGAAGTGGAAGCGGAGGGAACTTGGTGTAAACAAACATTGGCGCACAGATGTGCTATTGTTGTTTCGGGGAGCACGTTGAAAGCGATAATGAAATGTATTAACTAATTTGTGTTCGCGTTTCAGGACTTTGGGAACTGTGCTTGCGGAACTTCCAGGATATTCACCGTTGGTATGACTACCCGTTCAATGGATGCATGTGGATATTCGAGGAGGAGTACTACATCATCCACGACTACATCCTGCCCGGGTTCTTCATAGTGGTGCAATTTTTCTTCACGCTCTGCTTCACGCTGCTCCTGATGGGCGTGATCATGACGCTAATGTACTTGAGCTGCTCCCGGGACAATGATCGCTACATAATGCTGCTGCTGACGAACGGTACGGTGCTGCTTTTGGCAGCGTTCTGCGGTTTAATTGCGGTCGCCACATTCGGTTGCTACGGTGATAGCCGCGATTGGATGCCTAACTGGGAGCACAACGACATGGGCTGGTCATTCGCGATGGGTGTCGTCGGCACGTTCGCCCTGTTCCCGGCCGGCATGCTATTCATCGTTGAGGCCCGTCGAGCTACGTACCGGAGGCTGAACAACATTGCCAACACGGAGATGGCCGCCGCGTACACGATGGACGAGCGTAAATATCGCGGAGGGCATACCGATATTTAGAAGTATCGACATATCGACATTCCACGTTCCACCGGGGTCGTGATTACCCCTTGGCTCGGAACGAACCAATTGCCTTGTAAGAGAGTAGCTTTAGGAAGATTTTTTTACACACATTACTCAAGCCTTCGTATTCTAAGCAGGGTAAAGCAAATACCGTTTTACCGTTCCGACTAACAAAAAGAACGAATAGTAAGATTAGCATACAAATCTCAAGAAGAAAAGAATTCCGTCCAACATAGGAATAAAAGAATGGAAACGTTTGCTTCCTACAGTACACCGACCGACTCATTAAATGTTCATTATCGAGTCGTTAGGCGGTAAAGAAGCCCATTAGTGTCCATCGGGGATTTTCTGTGACCGCGACTGCAGACCAACCACGAAGCGTATCGAAACGTTTAGTTATATTTCGGTCGCCAATTTGATAACAAAATAAAAAAGTAAATAAATTCATTCAAATGATGAATCATCCCAGAATTTGAAATTTGCTCTCGGTGTTGTATTGTTCAATCCATGCGCATGGACCACTGCCCAACACGGAGTGGTGTATTTGGCTACGCAGAGCAGTGCTTCTCAAGCTAAATCATTACGCCCCTTGAGTAAACAAAGCAATTTTGATCAAGCATCAGAACAAAGTAATTTCAATCCATAGTGTTCACTGTTCAGAAAAGACGAGAGACTTTCCATGCCCAAATGTGATCAAAATAGTCAGTATCTAAACAAACGTTCTACGTACTTTTCCTGTGCTCACCACGCACATTAAAGCATGAGTGTGTTGGTGATGGTGGTGTGTTTTCTTTTCCACTGCTCAGGTGTACGCTGCTCATTCTCACCACCGAAGAAGGTGAAACAAAGCAACGGGCGCGTTGCTGGTTGTGTGGAAACGTTGCAACATAACTTCCCTCCTCCCATCCCGCTCCCACCACCCTTAAACACTCGTTCGTACGCACGCTTTCAAGCAGTCAGCTCGGTTGCTGTTTTTCAACCCCCGTTGTACAAACACACAGCCAACAAGCGTATACGGGCGCGGACAGGTTTTACTCCAGCCAGTTTTATCTCACAACGACGCGCGTATTAACTCACGCATTCGACGGCTACGAAGACGACGACGACGACGACGACGACGGCATTTTCTTCTCATTCTCACGCGCAGTGTGGTGAAGTAATGCAACAAAATTCGGAGCTTCTATCTGGGCGTGCCAAGACCACCACCACAACAGTGTAAGTGTCCAGTCCAAGGTGTTTTGATAAAACGCACCGCTACATTAGCCGAACAATAGAAGTGCTCTGTTCAGCGTAAAACAGTGCGTGTGTTAAGCGTCCCGTGTCTGTTTTGTGCATTTCGAGAAACGCCAGCAAAATGTGCGTTTTCATCTCGGCTCCATAGATGCATTCATGGCTTCGCGGGACCAACACCCCAACAGTGTATGGTGTACGGTGACACGATACTAACGCGCGCGCGGATTGAAGTAGAAACTAGACGCAGCGACGCAGAAGTGGTCTGTACTTGGTGGTTCCAGTAACAGTAGGCGCTGGCACCTTGTTTTGTGCATTTCGTTTAGTGGGTTAGTTTGCTTCCGAAACGGCAAATCATTTGTGATGTTCTGGGTTGCTTTGGTTGCCACACACACTGGAATGCGTTGTCCAACCCAGAGTACGAGACGTTTGCAAAGGCATCCATCCGAAGTGACGGCTGAAGCGTGGCTGGCAGTTAGTGTTCGCCGCTTGTTCGAGGTGCTGTTTTGTCGCCATGATCGCCCGCCAGTGTGACTCATTGCGAGTCAATTAGCAAACTACCCTTCCGTTCTCATCAAGTGCGATCGTAAATAGTCTTTTGCAGCGTGGAACGTCGCTTTATCCTGTGTTCTTCAACCACACTCGGTCATGGTCAACTGTGAGCCCGGTTATGATGTCGAGTTAGCGCCCCAAAGCTCGTTGTTCCATCGTCACCGAAACAGGGAGGGGCTGGCACTATTGGACGCCAGTTTCACTGCGGCAACTGGGGAAGGGTGTGATACAACCGATAGACATCGCGACACTATCATCATCCAATCGTACATCTGTTCGATTACCTGCAAATGTACTTTTAATAGGTAGCTTCGATCGGATCGGTGTACAGAAGATGCTCCCCATCATCATTAAGGAAGCGCCACCCTGTCCCAAGTGAAGCAACGGAAGCGCAACAGTTGGCAATCGCAGCAAGCAAACGGTGGCCGATGAAGTGGTGCTGTGCTGTGGTTGCAGTACAAGTGTGCTTTCCTTCTTCCAGCCCAAATGGGGCGATTTATTTGCCACGAGCAAATAAAGCTTCACTGCTGGGATGATCCTCGAAGCGAACCGTTTACCGACAACAATGTCTCAAGCGCTCGCTTTTGACCGGATGGTTTGAGGGCTCGTACTGGTTGGGAAAAACCCACCGAAAGTGATGAACATTGTTTGCCCACGGACACCTCCGTATACCGGTGTCGGATGTAGCGGGAAAACAAGAGCTGTTGTTTGCCCAGCCATCCCGAAATACACGCGAATACCGTACCGAGCACATTAAACACNCAAATAAAGCTTCACTGCTGGGATGATCCTCGAAGCGAACCGTTTACCGACAACAATGTCTCAAGCGCTCGCTTTTGACCGGATGGTTTGAGGGCTCGTACTGGTTGGGAAAAACCCACCGAAAGTGATGAACATTGTTTGCCCACGGACACCTCCGTATACCGGTGTCGGATGTAGCGGGAAAACAAGAGCTGTTGTTTGCCCAGCCATCCCGAAATACACGCGAATACCGTACCGAGCACATTAAATACCCGACTATTTGCGGTCGATTGAGATGTGTGTGTGTAAAACAAAAACATAAAAAACAATCGTCAGGAATGTTCCTCCTTTCATCTGCTCGTGTGACTAATTGCTAAAATCGATCTTTACCTGGCGAAACAAGTGAACACAACAGCAACGCTGAGGATGGAGATGAGGTAGCTTGGGTTGGCAAAATGCCTCAAGTATCTCACTGCAAACCCGCCTTCGGATGGGTACTGTGAATGCATTGTGTTTTCCCTGCTGAATTTGAATGACAAAAATGTGTCACGTCGTTATGGTGACTACTTGACATAAAGGTGTTCCGTTGTTGAACGGAATCATAGTTTGCTTTGGAAGCAGGAAACGTAACCGTCGTTACGAACAGCATTTAAAGTTGTTAAGCTAATTGGTTACAACATTGGATGGGTTTGTTTGGAAGCACCTGGTGCAGCTAAGCCTGGAAGGGCTTAGACACATTTTATTTCCCTGTAGATTAACACGTGTTTTTTTTTCTATTTTAAACTGTGTGCTAAAACTGCACATCTGGTAACTCTAACTGGTGGTTGTGTGTTGACGTTGGAAAAAGGAATTGTTTCTTAAAATCTTAAAACAAACTAATCGGTATGTCGAATAATCGGTATGTGAATGTCACGTGGAAAGCGAACATGTTACTTCTACGTTTATCTGCCATCGATCATAAATCTATCTCGCGATCCCTTCGTTCCAACTCGAAGAATGTACTGTGTGAAAACATGGCCACTATGGTGTGTGATTGCTTGTATACTGCTTTTTTTTTCATTTTCATTTCAGTGCATTGCATAACGCTAGAACAAAAACACAATACAACTCGCCTAGAACCGTCTCGACTGTAGCAGGCGATGAAGCAGGGTTCCAGAATTGTTTGTTGCATGTTGGTTAGTTTTACCTTCCTCTCTCACCGTTTCGCTACTAAGCAACGGATTCGAGCGAGGGATTGCTTTGTTTCTCATACTAAGATCATATATCCACGTTACCATGGATTCGTCTGGTACAGTTTTGGTGAGGTAAAAATGTTGAACCCACTGTTTTAGGGTCACGTCCAATGCGCCGAACGTTGCGAAACATTATTGGTCTAGCGGTTGAAATGGAGCTCCCTGTTCATTCACCCAGCAAGGATGCGTCCGGCTGAAGTATTGATCCGCTACCGCACCACGAGACTGTAGTGCGCAACCGGCCGCCTCGAGTGCCACATTCACGCACACCGGTTCGGAACTTCCGGCAAGAGCGGCCGCTATGAAACCACTCGTGAAACTATCACCCGCACCGGAAACGTTCACGATTTGGGCGTGTTTGCGTCCCGGATAGAAGCGACCTTGCGCCTCGTTCGAACCGTCCGGTATCGGTTGATATTGGTGTGCCGCATCGAAGAATGGTACCGTTGAGGAAGTACGGCGAAACACCGCCACACCGTAATGGCCAAGCGTAACGAGCACGTGATCGATGGTTCCACACACAAACAGTCCCAGTGGGCGAATATCAGCAAGCAGCTCATTGACCGTGTCGTACTCGGTCACGGGTTTGGTGGGAATCGTGCCAGGATAGTGAAGCGCTTGGGCNCCCCATATGTTACGTACCCTTACGCCGGAGACAGTTTGTTAAAATCATACTAATTTAAGCTGTGCGTGGAATTCATAAAGAGGTCAGTAACAGGCAATCGGTTTATCGGCCAGTAATGTAAAGACCGCGAAACACTATCGAACGGGCCGTAGAAACAACCACGAACCCGACAACAAACCACACAGCCACACCATTATTAGCCGACAAAGCGCTCGTGTATATGATGACGAAGATGATGATGTTTCTGATTTCAATAAAGTATAACTGAAGCGATCAATAAATGTAAACCTAACACGTGGTTGTGCATTTTCAATTTCTATTTCCCTTTAGGATGGTATATACCAATATTGTGCATAAAAGGACGAGTGATTTTAACGATGTTTTTTAAGCGTTTCTCATGGCTAACTGCGACGGTTGGTTTGTCAGTTGGGTTTGGCGTGCATTGCGTTCAACGCAGTGCAGCGCGCCATCTGTTGGTAAGTAGCATTACTGCATTGCGAACATGAATGGATCTCGCAAGAAGCTGCCCCGTAACTGTTGTGGACTGGGCGACTGCAAATTGGACCAAATGTTGATACTTTGTCATCAGGGTAGCAGGAGCAGTAAGAGTACCCACCACCAAACATGAGCAAGAGGACATCCGTTAATAACGTAACACGAAAATTGAGTTTGATTACGGCTGCGCTACAACTATTGTTCTCATTTCTCTTCAAAATCAATAAAATGACAAAAAAAAACAAGATAAAAAATTGACCGCAAAGTTCTTATTTTGCCCACAGCACACGTGCTCACCGTTGGTGTACTCACGTGTGGTGCTGCTCATACTCAGTTCGCTGCGCTACTCAATCTCACTAGACTGCGGATGAGTATCTCACGCGTATCGTCTGGTAAGATTCTGCGCTGTGTATAGAGATGTGTACTCACCAAACCCTTAAAGTGCGTGCATGTGAAGATCATCTTACTATCGATGTTGCGTTGCTTGCTTACTTTCTATTTCTACTATGTACTCAAATTAATTATCATCTTGTTCCGATAGTGTCGCTTTAATTCTTCAACTCTAATAGTAAAAGCTTTGGGAAGCACCAAGATAAACTTGTGCTTCATCATACGGAGTGGGGGTTCATGTCATGTTTCGTGATCGTATACCAATGCGAATGTTGATGACGAATGTTGTTAGTAAAGCAAAGGAAGGTAACGTCACTGTTAGTTTTCTGATCGAGCTATTAAGATGTGATGTGACCTCCATCATCCGATGAATCATGGACGAGTTCCACTAAACAACGGATGATTCAAATGGGCTGTTTATATCGTGCATACCCTATCCATCCATTTATCCATCCGTGCATCGGAGAAGTGTCCACATTAAGCTGCGCTTCATGCATCACAATCACAATCCAAGATTTGCACCAAGCTTTTGCACTTACTGATGTGCTGGTAATCGTACCTAAGTTCTTACATTACGAATTAAAACGACACACCGACCGCTTAAATATATCTCTTTTTATCTAACAAAATCAGTAGACAAATCTTTCGGATAAAAGGGCTAAAGCTCGAAGGTTTACTTCAGCGAGCCACCGTTGATGGTCGATGTGTTAGTAATGGATCTCATCAGGTGGACAGTGGGTAAAAAGAAGAATGTAACAAGAACGTCCAAAATAACAATATGCAATAACAATGCAGGTAAATGTTTTTTTTTGTTGATGAGTTGATTCAGTTGATGAATTACAAGAAAAAATATAAAACTAAACATGCAAAATGATTGCGAAGCATAGGTAAAACGAATATAATAATATAAACAATTTTGAATACTTATGTTTTCTTTCTAACATTTCTAATGTTTTATCTCTTTCTTATGTTTAATTTAATAAAAGGAAGGAATTTTATCTAAACGATTCAAACTACTGTGTCACTGTGTAGCAAAGCTAACAACCACACGCACACACACTTACCGGGTGAGTTCAATTAAAGGGGGCGCCCGCAGTTATGTGAGATCCACCGGTGAAAAACAAGTTCAGTTGCACTAAGTTCGTCGTTGCGTGCGGTTAGTATTCCCGTCCAAGAAAAAAGGTGTTGGTGAAAAAGGTTGCATACAGCATTAAACCACTATCTGGAGTGTATTTTTCGTTTGGTTTAATGTGCAAGAAGCACTATTAGCAGTGGTATGGTAGTAAGAGCTGGTGGTTTTGCTGTGGCTTGATATGAAACAAGCGCCAGTCAAGAGTTTGGACACCGTGGCATCATTAGTTAGATGGTGGTAGTTTGAAATGCCGGTTGTGACCATAGGAAGAGGAGCATAAGAAGAACTCCAAATGTGTGTGCTTGTGCAAAAGCGGCTTATCCCGCATTGGCCAACAGTGATGGCAGTGTGTTGCCATCGAGTCGAACTCCAAACTTGGACGCAGTGAATTCTTTTTTTGGCTTCTATCTCTTTTAAGCGAGTAGCGAATTAAGCGAATCGTATCGCAAAAGCAAACGTGCAAAAAAAAGAAAAGAATCCCATAAAATGAAGCATTCGGAAGCAAACGAAGCACCGAGAACGGTCGCAGGGTCAACATCATCGAGCGGTTGATTTGTGTGTTTGTCTTTCTGTTCTTTCGCATATTTTGATCGTACAGCACAATGCAACCATCGACACTAACACAAACGTCGTGGAACCAGAATTTGATGCCGGTAAATTTGTACGGCCAGTGGTAGAGCACGTCGATCGCGCGTACAGGATCGATGTTTTGCTTGTGTGCGAACCTGTTTGCAGCACAGCGAGGTCAAAAAAGTGACGAATCTTTTCACGGTTGCTAGCTAAATTTAACGATGATGGTCTCTGCGATGTTCACTGTCCCTCCCATGCTACATACTTTCTTTCCGAAAGCAAGGCACATACACACACATCCACACATCAATTCACACATTCGGAACTGAGGAACGAAATACAATGCTTTCACCGTGACACACGACGGTACGACGATCGGATCGTGCTTATGGTGGGTAGCGTTTCACGTGTCACGTGAAATGAAGATCACAGGGAGTGGTGTCTATATTCCTCGAGGATTCTAGCACAGTCGCCAAGAAACATCGAGTAAAACAGATGTGGTTTATTATTAGAGCGAATTGTGATTTTCCAGCACCACAAGGGAGAGGCATCACAGAGAGTACGATCGTTTCTGCCTTTTTTTTATCCATAATAAAACCAGTACCGTAAAACTAACTCAACCGATCGGTTGTATGGGTAAGGTGTAAAACATGTACACAATTAGCACATCACGAATACATACGCCTGGCTATATGATGCTGGCAAGCAGCGACAAAGCTTAGCGAGAGGAATGATCTCATCCCAGCCTTGTATCGACTTTGAAAAACTCTACTCATGTTTGTTGTTCGTTGTGAAGATCCGCTTCATTCTGCAGTTGAACCTATCCCTATCACTAGGTAACAGTTTTGAGGTTACCTCACTAATGGGTCACTCAAATAGGATTGCTTCAGATCATTATCATGCACTTCCGAATGGCGTAATTACCCAATCCATCCATATACTGGTTATTGTTTGAAAAAAAAAAAGGGGAGAAAAGTTTATTATTCTTACTGCAATAAGCTTCAAAAGAAGTGCGTGCCGCTTGATGGTTGAGTGACCGACACATACCGACAACGTCCAAAAGGGTGGGCAGTCACGTGTGGGCGGAAAGGTGAGACTCACGTTGAATGATTAAACGTGGTGTCTCCACTGTTGCATTCTTCTCGCTATTACAATGCGCCTAACGTGTACAAGCGCCCGAACTGCACATACACACCCACAGGTGTAACTAATTCCCGCCATTCAACCCTTCTGGAAACCCCCCCGTCGGTTCATGTTGTTTCCCAACGACGGAGTATTAAACACGGCCTAACCCTATTCTCACATTCGTTGGTGATGTTCCAAACGCTCGCACGCATCAACGAACTCCTCCAACGCGTAAAGGGAAAGTCAAGTGAAATGTTTCCACCCATTTTATTATTTTTGGGAAGTCAAATATGCCACAACTGCTACTACTACCACTACTACTACTACCACTACGATTGGCCCTTTTATTGGCTTTTGGACGCCAGCACGACAATTTGGTGTTACAATTTCTCTACTTTGTTTCCTTATCTCTCGCTCTCTCTCTCTCTTTTATAGGTATCTGATCCAATTTGGAAAAATTATCTAGCCCAGTAAACGAAACAAACCCCCTAACATCAAAATGAGCTCGTCGCAGTATTATCCATTCCAAGTAAGTATGAAAAACAACCGTATTAAACCATCCTTCCTTCATTTGCAGAATGCATTCTGAATCGCTTAGTAGTTAGTTAGTATGCGAACCGATCGCATGATTTCATCTTGCGGCTTTGTTCAATGCAATTCGTGTGTGCGCATTGGCGCGTATGGGTAACAACGGTCTCCAACCACTACACGAAGGAATGCAGCTAAATGCATAGTGACGCATAGCGAGAGACACATTTTTCAACACACAACGCAGCACTATTGATTGTTCCTTTTTTTTTTTTTTGCTCTCCAGTGAGAACCACTCACCCACGTACCCACGTTCCGCTTGGCGATGCAATACTCTTAGCACGCTTAGCACAGTGTGATTAGTAAATGACTTCAAAAGAACACCTCCTCATACATGCATGAAGTATTTGTTCGAACCGTTCCATACCATTTTTTTTAGACCAGCGTCGCAAAGATTTCATTTACAGTCGCTAGTGTAACGTGTGTGTGTTATGTAAACCATTATCAGCACAACTGATAAGAGCGACGAAACAGCTGATTTTCAATCACAACCATCTATCGGCTGATTAGAATCAGTTTTCATCAACAATTTCATTTTGCTCAATTGCATCAATACGTGCGCCCCTATTGCCAATCGCGAGAGATCTCCTAAGCTCAAATGGCCTACATGACCTATTAGATACCACGTAGTTGCATAGTCAGTGCTCACTACGACGATGGGATTTGAACCGGGTCCGGTCGTGTTGGGGACCTAGCGCCGTTTCCAAATACACCACAGGGCCGCCCCTACTCAGTGCCTCTCTAGCCCTATTTTGCCTTGACACAATTGGTTGTTATGAGTTCTCAAAGCATGACATCATCTTTGCCGGGTGTCTCTTCGACCAGCCATCATCTCATTCCTTGCCGGCATAACGAAATGCGCATGGATACGGTCGAAACCGGAAGGAAAACATTAGCCAATGTGCTCTGTCCTTCCATTGGTGTGCGGTGGTGTGCGTCTAGCCAGAAAGGCGCCAATGCTACGGCAGCATGACAGCAAGTCCCAATTATATTGGTGGGCTGTGGCAGTGTCATAATGGCCGGCAAAGCGTTCAACCATCAACCCCGGGTGTTGTTAGGTTGTTGATGGATTAGCAGCGCGATGGAGAGCAATCGTGTCCACAGCAGTTTCGAAAAGCTAACAATGGATGCTAGGACATTAGATTTACCATTATCTCGCGTATCGCTCACAGTAATTAACCATGTTGCTGATTGTAAATATTAAACAAACAACCAACGTGTTTATAAAATATTGTCTATTCTAGATCAATATTGCTTATCAATGTATTCAAATTTAAATATTTTCACAACAAACTCGAGTCTGGTGAGTCATCAGCTATATTTTTACATTAAAAAGCAATAAATAAATCTATGACGAATCGTAACACGCCTTAATCCAAACCAAAACCGAACAGTCATCAGTCTAGCTGACTGTTCAATGGAATCTCCCTCCTAAACAACAAAATCTTCACTACGGAACTTCTTTAAAATTGTCCCTTACCCATCCGTTACAACCCGCAAATCCCTTCTCCTGCTTAAACCTTGAGTAAACCTTGAACGTGAACTACGACATTGACGCATGTGGCCTCACATATAAACCACGGTCAAAGGCAGTCATTTTCCATTTCAGTTCCTTTTGCATATGACAATCTCAGTTGTCGGTCACACGCTAAGATCAATTAAGCTGTAAAGCTTCCGTGTACACGTGGAAACAAAATACACAAACGACGACCTTTCTGTGATGTTACGACGGTATTAAGTACTATTACTAGCAAACAGAAGCTTTACAGGAAATATCTTACTATTTCATGTTCCATAATACACACAATAGGTGTGACTATGAGCCGTGGTTTCTCCTATCGATTAGTTTCGCATGGGATTTTCCTGCAGTACTGGAAAGACCGACCATATGGCTGTGGAAATAGCTTTGATAAGCCCAATCAAACGAAAGGGAAAGTAGGAATGAAGGTTAGCGGAAATAATCGATGCCACACGCTAACGTTTCTGCTTTTTTTCTTTCTTTCTTGTATTGTCCTTTGGAACGGTGGTTTATTGTAAGTTTTGGGGAAAATGAAGGGGCGGGAAAACCACATTGACCCCAATTTGCTGTAGGGTGGAAACACCTACAAAGCTTTTCCAATGTGGCAGTACCAATTTGAGGTGGTAAAATATTCACACCACAATAAAGGGGAGGGTGGGGGGGGGGGGGGTTGTAAAAATGTGCGCGTAATGATATCATTTTGTGTGTTAGTCGTAGTCGACTTTTGGTAGATCGAATTGAGTAGTAGTATGTGCTGAACCTTCCAAAAAATGAAAGGAAAGCGCCAATACACTATAGTGCACGAACGATCGTTTATCATCGTCATGCAGTAATTGTGGTACGGAATGTGAATGATTCGTTTAGCTTGCTTGATAGAATTCATAATGGAATTCCCCAAACATCCTACCAGTTTAGCATATGGCCGTAACGAATTTTGTTACTCCTACCGTACACTCTTCAATAATCGAACGTTCTGAAAATGCAGACACTGAATAGTTCCTGCAGCCAGCTCGTGCAACGAACGCGCATTATGTTGCGCGGCTCGCGCCATAGTTGTTCCGGTGGGTATTTGTACGATCAGTTCGATTCGATAGGCAGCAGCGTATCCGATTCGTCCGAGGATGAGGAACAAGCGTACGTTGAGGTACCGGTGAGTGAGGTGGAATCGATGGAAGATTTTTAGACCAACGACTGATCAAGCGTTGCAAAGCATTATTCGCACGGTATTACAGTTGTACTTAAGCACAAATACTTTGACTAGTCAAAGCAAAACTTTTACTAAACCGTTGTACTGTCTACTTACCTTCTCGCTACAGTGCACACCGACCGTCTACCCGGCCGATCCGTTCGACGCCAATGAAGATGCGGGCACGCTTCGTACCGCGATGAAGGGTTTCGGCACGGACGAGAAGGCCATCATTGAGGTGCTGGCCCGTCGCGGCATCGTGCAGCGTCTGGAGATCGCCCAAGCGTTCAAGACGTCGTTCGGTAAGGATCTGATCAGCGATCTAAAGTCGGAGCTCGGCGGCAAGTTTGAGGATGTGATACTGGCGCTCATGACACCGTTGCCGCAGTTCTACGCGAAGGAGCTGCACGATGCAATCTCGGGCATCGGTACGGACGAGGAGGCAATCATCGAGATTCTGTGCACGCTGTCCAACTATGGCATCCGTACGATCGCCGAGTTCTACGAGCAGATGTACAACGTTTCGCTCGAGTCGGATCTGAAGGGTGACACTAGCGGAGCGTTCAAGCGGCTGTGCGTGTCGCTGGTGCAGGGTAACCGTGACGAGAACAATGTAAGCCGTTGTTGCAGCCATCGCAACAAGTGATCCCCATTTACACTTACCGCTGGTGTGCTTTCTCCTTTCTTGCCTTTCCACGTCAGGGCGTGGATGAGGGTGCAGCTGCAGCCGACGCACAGGCACTGTTCGAAGCTGGCGAGGGCCAGTGGGGCACGGACGAGTCCGTGTTTAACCAGATTCTGGTGACCCGCTCCTACCAGCAGCTGCGTGCCGTATTTGACATCTACGAAAATCTGGCCGGCCATCCGATCGAAGATGCGGTCAAGCGCGAATTCAGCGGTGCTATCGAGGAGGGCTTCAAGGCCATCGGTAAGTGCACATCCGTACCAGGAAGGGCGGAATAGGAATAGCCCAGGGAGAGTAATGATTCGAATGTTTTGCACGTCAACAGTGCGTTGCGTACGCTCGAAGGTGCAGTACTTTGCCAAGCGTTTGCACAACTCGATGGCCGGACTCGGCACGAACGATAAGACCCTGATCCGCATCATCGTGAGCCGATCGGAGATCGATCTCGGCGATATCAAGGAAGCGTTCCAGGAGATGTACGGCAAGTCGCTTGAGTCGTGGATTAAGGTACGTTGCTTGCTTTCCTTTCCGTTCGATCTGCCTCCGTAACGTTTAATACGCCTCCAAAACATCAAAACTAACGCGATCCTCTTCTCTGTGTTGCTTACACTCATACAAATGTGACATTCCACTACTTCCTTCCAAGATACACACAACATTATTCTCATCATTCTGACACCATTCAAGCACGACATTAGCGTACGCAATTGGCTAAGATACGCCACCGTACCGGGGATCCCCAGAATATACACTTACTACTTGACCTACACTACCAACTATTGTCTACACTTAAACCTGCTTTTTTCTCTGCGATATGATTGAAGTGTGTNCGTAACGTTTAATACGCCTCCAAAACATCAAAACTAACGCGATCCTCTTCTCTGTGTTGCTTACACTCATACAAATGTGACATTCCACTACTTCCTTCCAAGATACACACAACATTATTCTCATCATTCTGACACCATTCAAGCACGACATTAGCGTACGCAATTGGCTAAGATACGCCACCGTACCGGGGATCCCCAGAATATACACTTACTACTTGACCTACACTACCAACTATTGTCTACACTTAAACCTGCTTTTTTCTCTGCGATATGATTGAAGTGCGTAGATAACAGATCATAAAACGTGCTTTAATAATCACCAAACAAACACACACAAACATGGCTCACAAATTCCTATGTTTTAACCTCCTTTTTTTCGATCTGCCAACGAGTATTTTCGTGTTTCCCAACATCAAGCATAAAGGGATTTGAAAGTCAATTTGAAGTTTATCTTTTCGGTTTGCAAAACATTAAACGTAGTGCTGTAGTGTTTAATTCAATGTTACACGTTCGATGGTGGAACAAAAAACGTTTTGCTCCACTCATCCGTTGTATGTGCGCTGTAAAATATGCTGCTTTAAACCGTTCGGACTCCGTTCGGCTGATTGAACAAACCAACCACCACGGACGACAACACCATCCGACGACAAATCGTGTGTGCGTGTGTTTCATTCCATTGGCGCAATATCGTGTTCAGTGTTGTTTTTCCCCGTTTCTTGCTTGCATTGCCACAATCCCAAATAGCGTCACTTTGAAAGCAACATATTTCGCTTGCCGCTATCAAAGCGCAACCTCTCCCAAATCCTCCTCAAAAAATGCTTATTGAATGAACAAATGTATGTCGTTCCCACTGCTAAAAAAAAAAAACAAATCGAAAAGAATTAGCAAAAACCCTCAACCCGTTTTACTACTGCTGCTGTTTTTCCAGGGTGACACATCGGGCGATTACAAGCGCGCTCTGTTGGCAATTTCCGGCTACCGGTGAACGTTTTGCATGAGTTGCGCATACTAAAGCAAAGCGAAAATGCAAAAACAAAACAAAAAACACCACCACCTCAATAAGTAATAGGAACGGGATTGTGAACAGATTTGTGGTTAGGAACTGCATATCTGTACGTCTAAATGTAGGGTTTCTTTTCTATCGCCATCTGCCAACATCGATTCTACCGATGAAACAGTAACAAAACAGTTTTTATATTAACTTTTTAATAGCAAGTATCTCAATAGACTTATCTCAAATGCAGCACTAGAATGTCGCCCTACTAGCGACACGTAATCTCACATCACAGAAATGAACAAACACAATTTCTAAGTCTTATCTCTCTGCGAAAGGAGAAGTTTTGCTGCAAAGCAAATTTTTACCTTCATCTCACAGAAAACCACCGTAAATTCCATTACAAAAAGCTCCTCTGCTCTTATTACACACATATATATTGTTCATTTATAATTTAAAATGCGTACTTTGTCCTTCGCACAGTGCTATCTTCTGTACACGGTTTTGTTTATTTAAATTGTATAATCATGTGCCTTGACGATATATATATATGTGCTTGCCTGCCACAAATGCTAGTAAAATGCAACAAAAATTGTAGTTTGAAAAGAGCTATTCATTTTTCGTTTTCCAATTTTCTCCGCAAAACAATATTGTTTATCTGTGTAGTAGTAGTAGCAGTAGTAATGTGCGTGACGCAAAATTCAAGTACTATTCACCGTGTTAGGTACGCTGTTCAATAAAGCTCTTTGTAATTCAAAATTATCTTTCACCCAGCACACACTTTCAGCAGTTGCGTTCATATTGTGAGAAATGAAATCTTTATGTTCTATTACACCTTCCTCAATCGTAATGCCTTCCCAGTGCCGGGTGTGTTGGATCTTTATTTCGCTTTTTCTATGTGTTTTAAAATATAAGAACGATCACCGTTTACTGTTTGTAGCAGCATGACCCTTACGTACTAATATGCAAAACAAAAAACAAGGATCAATAATAACGCCTCTTTGTTTTTCAATGTAACTTCTTACTAATGTGCGCCAAGCTGTACACTGCCGGGCGGTTTAACCCCTGTTACGCAATAACACATACGCACACAGAACCGTAACGAAATGCAAATTAAATTGAGTGTTTTTTTCTCTTTTTTTTCTCTCTCCCTTTTTCACCCCCCTTTTATTGTTCTCCCATTTTTGTGTGTGTTTGTGTGTACGCGCGCCCAACCCCACAGGAGGATCTTGGAGGCGATAACGCTAATTTGCTGTACCACTTGACCGCTTACTAAAATACCATCCCCTTTTCCCAAAACTGCGCGCTAAACAAACCAAACATACGCACAAACATGCACACATTCAAGCCCACGTTCTTATCGTGTAACGTTGGGATTGGTGTGACTGACGATCTTCAGCAGGTTGAAGATGATCGCTAGCCATACGGTTCAGATCGCTACATTCCAACTGTGGATGATGTGTTGAAAAAGAAAAAGCTTACTTACGTTCATTTTGGTCAACTGTTGGATGAAACAAGCGTGGGTTCATCAAGCTCTTTGTCACTGGTATTATCTGGTATTATTGCACCATAATTCGGTCGGGGTGATTGCATTAGCAGCTAGAGCAGCCAGATTGCCTTACGTATATAGGTGTATCCCTCTTTCTCATGATGTTTGTTGTTTTTCGCCGGAAAACCATCCATCTCTTTCGCAGGAGGATGTCGGAGGCGACCTTGGTGACCTCCTAGCTACATTGGCCTCGTTCTAACCAGATAGTGCTGCAAAAAGTATGCATTTCGAAAAAAGCGCAAAATTTAACAGAAAAATGTACCGGCCCAACAGACGATAAGACGGTTTTACACGATGGTACGCAGCCGAATACGTCTAAATGTTACAAAACCCCGCACAGAAAATGAGCGCAATATTTTAAACTTTCCTTTAAAATTAAAACAAGCAAACAAAAATGTTGTCTGTTGTGCCGTTTTTGGTTCATTGTGATGTTGTCTTCGCACACGGTCCGTAATATGTAACACGAATGTCAATGCAATTCACACGTTATCGGATAAATATACTCGTCGTTTTACTGTAAAGTACATCCTGTGTCTTTATCGTATCTGAAGAAATACAACTTTAACGATTAATTTAAGCATACTCCACCCGTTTTAAACTAATCCATACACGCAAAAACTGTCTTAACTACCCCAACAACGAATCTAAAAAGCGTGTGCCCTTCCCTCTCTTGTTCCAGGACGACATTGGAAGTGATCTTGGCAATTTGCTTGCTGAGCTTGCCACTTATTAAATCATTTCACCCCTTACCGGCTGTTTTCGAGTGCACTAACAGTTTGCTTGCTATAAGTGGAATTACTACAAAGACTACACTGCTTCTGTCAACCATAACGTTAAAAAGGCGTGCAGCACAAAACACTGCTTCTCAAAACATTCCTTACGCCGCACACGTGTTGGGTGTTTGATGGGTGTGAAAGCGTTAATACTCGTTGGTAATAATAATACAAAAAGTAAATTACAAAAGAAACCCCATTAGAGTTTGTGCTATGTTGTTGCTAAATTGGTACAGAATGATAACGCGATATGGCCGTGGTTCGCACATTGTACCATGTCATCGTAGCTGGTAGAATAATGTGTGTCATAAACTCCTACCTTAACCCTTTCGTTTGGTCCCTCCGTGTCGCACCACACCAATCGATGTTGATCGAACTTTTACTCCTTTTCAGGATGATCTGAGCGGCGACTATCGTGATGTACTGGTCACACTAACCGCCTATTGAATCTCGAAAGGTCACCTTTTTTTTGGTAGGGTCTCCTCTGCAATGTTCCAGGGTTTTGCACCGTTTTTTACCGATAGTTTAAGTTTCACTCACCCAGTGCATTAATAAATGTTTCTCATACACTACTGGAAATCCTTTTCCTCCATCGCTTTTACACTGCTCGCATGTTGATTCCTCGAATGCCCGCTGTCTCAATGCGAAACGGCACCGTAATGTTTGGCAGAAAGTGGCCCTTTTCTATGGACGCCACGTACCTGTGTTGGTGTTGAGCATGGGAATCGTCATTGCTTTCATCTCGGCCCAGAAATATTCGTTGATTAATCTTGTGCGTATGGCTGCCACCTAACGCAGGCACTATCTGTGGCGTATCCGTACGTTCGTAGGTGTCCGAATCTGTGATGCGCGTCGTTACGTCGTTCGTCACGATAACCTACCGATGGGAAACAGGAAAGAAAGCATTTTTATCGTTTGTTGTTCGAAAGAAAGAAAGAAAGAAATAGAAACGTTCTTTCAACTTACTGCACAACCGAATTTGTGCGCTAGCTTATGCAACGGGGTAAGTATTTCGTGCAGGCGCTTCACGCGCTTCATCGAACGTGCGATCGTATTCCGTATGAGAAACGAGAGCGAATCCAGTATGATTAGTTTAATCTGCAAGATAGGAGAACGATGAAAAAGTNATCCTTTTCCTCCATCGCTTTTACACTGCTCGCATGTTGATTCCTCTAATGCCCGCTGTCTCAATGCGAAACGGCACCGTAATGTTTGGCAGAAAGTGGCCCTTTTCTATGGACGCCACGTACCTGTGTTGGTGTTGAGCATGGGAATCGTCATTGCTTTCCTCTCGGCCCAGAAATATTCGTTGATTAATCTTGTGCGTATGGCTGCCACCTAACGCAGGCACTATCTGTGGCGTATCCGTACGTTCGTAGGTGTCCGAATCTGTGATGCGCGTCGTTACGTCGTTCGTCACGATAACCTACCGATGGGAAACAGGAAAGAAAGCATTTTTATCGTTTGTTGTTCGAAAGAAAGAAAGAAAGAAATAGAAACGTTCTTTCAACTTACTGCACAACCGAATTTGTGCGCTAGCTTATGCAACGGGGTAAGTATTTCGTGCAGGCGCTTCACGCGCTTCATCGAACGTGCGATCGTATTCCGTATGAGAAACGAGAGCGAATCCAGTATGATTAGTTTAATCTGCAAGATAGGAGAACGATGAAAAAGTACTTAAATGTGATGCACGCAAAACACACCTACCTTCTCACCATCGTATAGTTTATTCTGCAGCATGGCTATTGCTTCCAAAATTTGCGTACAATTCGTCACGTGGGAATAAAGGATCCCGTCTAAAGCGGTCGCTTCCGAAAACCCAGCCAGAATGTCGTCCGGATTTAGCTTGTGTAGTAGCGCAATGTTCGTGCAATGGGTATGGCATGCTTGAGCCATTTCTGTAATAAAAAAATACCAGATATTTTCTTACTCATAGTTCATAGTGCTATATTGCACTGTACACCTCGAACTCGCTGTGGACAGAATCCATAATTTGTATCCAAATACACCGCTCGCCCTTGTAAGCCACCGAGCCGCCGAGGTATTTGCACGTTTACCGATAGCTGCAAGCTGACAAAGATGGTTAAGGTGTTTCATTTACACACATCATAATTCGGCGGGTAATTCTTACCACAGTTGTGTTTTTCCACTACCGGGTGGTCCGCACAATTCGGTGATCATTCCCTCGGAAATGCCACTGCCAAGCGCAAGGTCCAAATCTTTGCAGAATGTCACCAACCCGGTACGGTTCTCCTCCTCCTTCCACAAGTCTAGCGCGGACGTTTTGAACATTCGCTGAAAACGAAGAATGGGTTCGTATCAGCTTACTTATTTGCTATCTTTCAATCCTGAACAGTAGAATCTTACCATGCTGCACCGCCTTCGTGTGTAAACGATACAGGGACAAGTACAAATCGCACGAAACTCACACTTGCAGGGTATAGAAGCTACGTACCATTACATTTCTTCAAGAGCTACTCATGTTCAATACTGTTGCCATCGCAATTTACCTAATTGTAGCTTCGCGCGTTTTCTCAACGAATTGTTTGTAAACATGAACGTCAAAAAGCCGGCAAAATGGAAATCAGAACTGTCAAAGTATTAAGGCCATTGCAAACGGTTGCAATGTGTTGTGTTTTTGCAAATCAAAGAAACAACATGTGGTTTTGTAAAATTATGCACATTCGGATAAAGGCCATTAAAAATTAAACGAATCTTTTCATTATTGTTAAGAATTTCGCTCAATTGGATAGAGTATGGGAAAGAAACTGTAAACAAATGAATTAAAATATTTATGAGGCAAACATGCGATAGAATTTAGTTAGAAAGTCGACTTTTATTAAATTTGCACAACATTCCCTAGAAAAATAGAACCGTTCGGATCGACAGCAACAATAATGCTGACGACTAAACGCAGGTAATCTGTAATTGTTCACTCGTAAAACGTGGGCAGTGGTAATAAGACATCTATGCTCTGCACCTTCTCTATTGAGCTCCTTCCTACTACTAAAGGCAAATGCGCTTACGAAATCATTTAAAACCAAACCAAAAACTACACATCTTTAAACTAATGATCCAGGAAAAAGGAAGCTACACGTCTTAAACGCTAAGTATTACACAAATTCGCAAACATTGCATAGGAAATCGTTAAATTAAAGTACATTTTGTACTTTGCCATACCGCCGGTATGAGGGATTGCGTTAATCTATCGCTTTAAATTACTATTCAAAATAAAACCTTGGTTCTAGGACATAGTAGAACACCAGCATTGCGTACGATTGATAAATTTAGTAAAGGAAAGTTTGATAAAATTAAGAAGCAAAAAAAAACCGTTGCGTTTGTCTAATCGTTTGTTTGTGCTTTGTGAGTCTGCGAATGGTTCGCATTACGGATTGTACACAGGATCGTAATCATCCTCCAGGGAAGGAGCACTGGTCGTGGTGGTTGTGGTACTAGTACTACTAGCGGCAGCTGCTGCATTCCGGTCGAATCGCTCATACACTTTCACATACCCTCCGACACGTCCCATCGGGTAGTCGGTGTGGAAGAATGAAGCTTTTTCCTGATAAATCGAGAGAAAATCTTTGATTTGCGGCTCGAGCACATCGAACGTAACTACGTGCGTAGGTAAGGCGCTGATTGGATGAACCGGGAGGTTCTTGCGTATCCAACTCATCGGATTTGCATAAAACTGGTCCGCTTGGTCGAGATAGTCAGGTTGGTCAGTCAGATTTGGTTCACAATGCAGAAAGCGCATTGACACGTTTTGATGTACGTGGCTGTAGAACGGTGTCGAGTGGCAAGGCATAAGGAAGAACATTTTGGCGGGATTGTTAAACTCGTCGCGATAGTCCTTTGCGGTGGTAGCCAGATAGGGCATCACGTCCAGCGTGCCGCGTTGATGTACAAGTCCGGTGTAACCCGCCATCAGCCCATTCATCGACACTATCAGCAAAGCGGTAAACCAAATCATTTTGCTGGAAAAAGAAAACGTCGTTGGCGAATTAAACCCATTCTAATTTAATTACTGGGCCGTAGAATTATTTCTGTGACCCTCTACAACACCTTACCTGGATGCTTTGCGGCTCCAACGTACAAGATAGTCGGCCGTAATGTACAAGCACAATGGCAACACTGGTAGCAGGAAGCGGAACTCTTTGTGCGACAGTAGCGAGTACACCAGCACGGTGAAACATACCGACAGCAACAGAATGGCCCGCACCTTGTACACCTTACGATGGCGCACGGTTTCGTAGGAAGCTAGCAGGAATGGCAACACGGTGATTCCAAGCACGGTCGGCAATCCGGCATACAGATACCAGTACCATGGATGTTCTCCGTAGAAGCTTCCCACACCCTTCAGCACGTTGTACTTCAGGAACTCGTAGAACGTAAAAACTACCGTTCCGTGGAAGTAACTATCCACGCTCACGCACAACGCACCCGTCAGTAGTCCGATAAGCAGATAGCGCTTCAGCAACAGTTCCCACGTTGGATGGGAAGATTTTTTGATGTGATACAAACACAGCGGTATCCACGGAAGGACCGAAGTTGGCCGAACGAAGAACGACAATGCCACTGGCCAAAGGAAGCGCGTGCATTCCGAAGCCCACGGGAAATAGCTGAGCGCTATCATGGTCAGCGAGGTTTCAAGCGTATTCGCCAGCGTGCGTGATCCTACGTAGAACCAACACCAGGAGGATGCGAGCAGAAATGTGGACCATTTGGTTCTGTTGCACCACACGTGGAAACGATAGTCGGCGTACGCACTGAGGCATGCTTGTAAAATCCGAGGAACAAGCGTTAGCAGATCCGCCGAATCTAAGCCAACCAGTGCCAACAGTTTATACAAACCGGCAAACACTGCCGGATACACGTAACTTCTAATGCCAGCCGTCCATTCCCAGGTCATGTGGCCATAGCTGAAAATAGCAAAAGGAAGATTGCGTTTGTATTACATGCGACTAGAGAGACCCGTGGGTCACACCTACCCGAAGGCAAGATGATGGGCCACCTCGAGACTTTGCCAGTACTCATCGGGAACGAACCAGCTCGCTACGAGAAACACTGACGCAACGCGTACCGCAACGAAAAACCAAAACGTTCTGTTCCACATAGTGCTCCGGTTTCGGAAGAAATGCTTTTCACTGGGACCTCCGCCAAGGAGTTTGAACACGCGCTTCACCTTTTCACCACGAACGAAGCTGCAGCAAACAACGCGCACGCACACATACACGCGCGTACGCAATGTGTTGGTTGGTGGTTCACGGTCAAACTACCGGTTTCAATTGTATGCTATTGCTTCACTTCCAGCTCGAAGCGTTTTTTTTCATAATACACGTGCTGGATTAGAAGTGACCGCGATGCCCACTGCACACCGTACTGAAACTGGCAACAAATCTTCACGTTGGTCCACCTTTTCATACACTTCACCACTCGTACGATGCGTGCAGCTCAAACACCACCAAGTCCGTCCGCACTGTCCGGACGCGACCAAAAATAAACTTATGCTCTACTCCGCTGTGGTGCGTGACGTTTTGTTTTGCCTCTTCGGCGTGCTGATGATGACGTAACCGTTGAAAGCAACGAAAGGAAACGAAATGGCGGTTGTTTGAATCACCGTATTGATGCGTTCATATCAAGCGATAAAACCGTTCGAGACAATATGGTTTTATCTGAGCTAAAGATCCAAATTCGAATGTCAAATGTTAAAATTTTGATTTTAATTTATACGGGTGGATAGTTTAACCGGATTAAAGCCAGATTTAAAACGATGCACTGAATTGAAATCGTTTACAGAACTGTTTCAAATTGTAATTTCCTGCAATGTCGGTCCACGTCCAGTGCCACTGTGAAGAGCTTCCGACACGTCGGAGCGAATTATGTCCATTGGGCATGACAGTGTGCTGCGCAACTGTCATGCTGAATAAAGATTATTCGCAGTTGAATCGTTGTGCAGACAAATTCTTCAGCCTTTCATTCTGTCGTTCTTCTGTTATTGAACTTCCACCTTAATTTCTGCATATGAATTGATTGAATCAAAAGTGTCGAAACATTCGTAGGTTCTACACAGTGTTCTAAAATAATTAGACCACGCAACAAAAGCATTACAAGCGATTTGAACCGATAGTTGTAAACACGGCTGTTTGTTTCGCGACTGTCATCCGTGTGGCGCTCGATCAAATTCAGAACCAAAATAAACGCTGGCCAACTCTGCGCAGTTTCCTGCGATAGCTGCGTGTTGACTGTGTCCTTTCTTTGAGTACAATGGCTGCTAACAATTCAGTTAACATAAGCATTGACGATGGCATACCGTTGGATTTTTTGGCGGAAATGCATGTCGCCATGGACTGTTTGCCAGTGGACGAAGAGGAAGCAAACCGCATCATAGCGGAAAAGCTACGGAAGGAGCAACAGGAACGCAATGTGGAACGAGTGAGACAGTTTAACAATGCGTGGAACATTCAACCAATAGACTGCGCGGAACCAACGTCGAGACGCGTAATGCCGGCAAGTTCCAGCACGAAGAGACCGTTAGAGAAGGTTAGCGTGCGAGATCCCCGTATCGTTGCTAGAAGCACACAATCCTTGCTGGAGCATGGTGCCAACCGTCGTCCACCGTACACCGGGATAGTACAACTGCAACCAGATGACGAGAACCAGCTTGATGCAGTAATTCACGAAAGAGCTTTGACGAGATTACATTCATCGAACATGCACAATAATGCTGAGGCAGTATTCGAAGACGAGGAACATCCGCATCCGCAAACCGCACAACATTCACGTGGTACCGGACGAACGCGTTCACGGGGACGTCGGTCTCGTCGACGTAGAAAACGCGCACGTTCCAGGAGCCGTCATCGGAGCCCATCGTACTCCCGGTCGCGATCGTCTTCGTCCAGCTCAGAACATTCCCAGAGCACGGTTGAGTCGCACGGCAGGTCATCCCGTGCAACCAATGTAGATCCAGCAACCATGTTACAATCAATGATGGCAATGACAATGCAGATGTTTAATCAAAATGGGACATTCTTGAATGGAAAGAATACTCCCATGGTGTTGCCTAATCGTGCGCCGTTCCCTTCCGTGGATCCACTCCCTGGGATGATGATGATGGATGATGCACCGCCATTCGCACCCTCTGCCTTTCGCAATATGTTCGCAAATCAAATCGCTACAACTCGAGCGACCCAAGCAGAGGAAGGCGCAAATGTTGCCAGCGATTTAAATACGGTAGTCATTGAGGACGATGATCTGCCTAACCAGCAGCCCAAGTACGATGTGTCGACGGAGGTAAGGATGTTGCCCAGGAGCTGCTTGTAGTTGTTTGGGATTGGTTTTACACAACCGTTTCCGTTCTTGTTGCAGTTATTCCTCGAACGTAAACTCAGCTTCACGGATTTCCTTTCCATGAAGCCCTCCGCTAGAAGTGACCAAATTGCCCCTGTCGATCCGAAAGGTATTATAAAGCGTTCTTCTTCTTTCCCAGCCTCGGATGATATTAACTCCGCTATTTTTCCCACAGTTCCCAAGCGAATCAAAGAAGCCATTGCAATACTGGAGCAGCAAGATACGAATAAGCGATCGGCCCGGTTCCTGTATGTTCCGCCCACCTTTTACGACAGCAATAACAACAAGGAGGAACAGCAGCGTTCGCCACTGATTTGGAGCAATGAGAGCGTGTTATTCCCATTCACGTCACGCGCAAAGGAGGCTAAACGGTGTCAACCGTTTCGAAATGTGAACGCAAAATTAAGAGAATTAATAGAAAAGCTGGGCCTTGACGAGGGTATTGTTTCGCAGCAGCTGGAAAAGGTTATGCGGGGTGCTACTGACGAGCAGAACGGCAACAATCGATGTACAAACACTTCGGGCGCATTATCGTCATCCTCCCAAATTCAGGCCATTACAACATTGTCTGCTAAACCCGGCAGCGGTAAAGTACGTCATCTGATTGATCGCGCAGTACAGACGGATGGGTACGCCTGTTTGCAGTGTGTCGCACGCAACAACAAAACGTTCATTTCCATCCCGACACAAACATTGCCTCCCGCCATGCGCAAGGACTCGGAAGTACAAACCAGTGGTCCTCCACTGTCCTCCCCCAATGCCATCTCGCTGGACGGATTGAATGCGAATCAAATCGAAACTGTTGATGCGATCGTACGTTTCATCCGCGCCCGGCAACTAGCCGGTTCAATCGAAAGCGTTCAGCATGCGCTGCGTAACGATCGAGTCACTGCCCCCGGAATGACTCCGACGATACAGCAAAATGCCCAACGACTACTGTCCCAGGTAAAAGCAGATTTGCAGCGTTCCGAAACACTTGCCGGTAACAGTAGTGCACACTACGGGAACTTCCATATGCCACATGCATCAACGCAGATGCCACACCAGTACGATTCGCGTTTCCGTCACCCTGGCAGCGGTATAACGAGAACTTTCCACACCACGGCTACTACCGTGGGCGAGCAGATTATTCCGGCAGGCTTTGAAAATCAACCGGCGATGTCGAAAAAAATGAAGAAGAGGTTGAAACTCCAACAGCAACAGCGTTGGTAAAAACATGCTCGAACGCGATGCATCATTATCGTGATCATCAATATTGCTTCCGCGTGCGGCGCACGCAATTTCCATTTACTATTAATATCCTTGTTTGAATTCTACAAGTTAAAATGTACGTTTCTTTATCTCATTTGTTTAAACGATACATTCTTCAACTCATTTTTAATTACTGAATTATCTTTGTTGGAATTTCTCTCAATAAATATAATTTTGCTACAGGCATTTATTCCGTCAGAAGCTTTAATAGTTACTCAACAGACTTCAGTACATCATTGGATGACGATGGCAGCATGAGACATTAACAATACAGAGCGATGGGTCTCGGATCAAAAAGCCAAAGAAGGATAAACCAAGAGTCTAGCAATAGAATAAATTAATTGTGCCACTATAATTAACATTCCATGAAATAACTAACGCAAAACCGCAATAGTTCCATGCTTGACTCGACTAAGACGAACTACCGTGTTAAAAAAAGCAGATCGCAGATCTAAAGTTGCAGTAAACAATAGGGAAAGTGTATTCTAATACGCATATAACATGTTTTATAGATTATTTTAATGTTTTATTTCATTTTTTAACCGTACGGATATTGATCCGAGGTATCGGTGGACAAATCATCATCTAGTTGTTCTTGTCCAACGACAGCGAAACGGATTGTTTTCTAGGCTCGCGTGTCAGTACTGCACAGTTCGCCTCCAGGGAAGATTCCATCCGAGTGTGTTGTCAATTTACCGCTATAAGAGAAAATGATATAAAATGTTGTGTTGTTGAGAAATTGTTGAGTTGTTTTACTGCAAGTTCAATGAGTTTTAATGGTAGACAATACATCGTTATCAGAATGAAATCTTTCCAATCACCATTGCTCAGTCGGGAAAAGAAGACATATTGAACATAAATTTCATCATTCAAGATGCTTGCAGCTGATAAATGCACACAACTTAGTGTATATGTTCTTATGCAATTTGAGTATTTATTTTTGTTTCTACGTACCTAACCAACTAAAGATGTGGTTACTAACTCTCCGCCGTAACGTTATATTTTGCTGACTGCTCGCACTACCTGCCCGTTCAAAAGATGGACGTTAGCACGATGGAACTTATCATAACAGTAAAGGGCGCCGTATTGGATAGCTCTATTAAAAAACAAAAAACAAAACCAAACAATTAATTCAACTGTTTTTCCCGCTCAACTGATTGATGCTACGCTTGTTGACTAGGCACGTTATTTCATTTTTGTCACAAATATATCAGATACAATTATGTCGATCATCTATTGTCTTCAGTCGGGAAAAGAAGACTTGAAATTTTAATTAGATATCATCATGTACACATAGTTGTGATTGCTCCAAATAATTACATTTAGATGTACTGGCCCGGACGTTCTACAGCAAAAATAAGAAAATACTTTTCATGATAGTTACCTCAATTAGTCTGTTAGAGTTACGTTTGAATAATCAGACCGTCCGCAATCTGAAATTGGAAACAAAAAATGTTAATTTAGCAATTGAAATACCATTGAAAATTCATTTTCCCCATAAGGAAAATGTATCAGAGTAAATGGTTATATAATAATACAGGGTTTCGAATCATATAATTGAACATTGCAATCACTCCATTGAATGTTTTAATTGAAGAGTGGAACATTGCAGGCATTTGGTTGTATTTTGCAACTGGATAGTGGAAGTTTTGCAATCTGTTGTGAAGTGTTGAACGAAGCTAAAGTTCAGCCCTGCGGCTGCTTTACGAATCTATAATCAGAAGATATGGAAAACAGTTGTTATGAAGTGTATGTTTCAATAAGTACAAATTATTTGTAGTTCTTTCTGTTTGCATATTCAAGTGCTAGTGAGCCGGCTCCGAAGCAATGTAAACAAATAGCATTTTGACATTTCGCGTTCTGACAGCCAATTGCAATATTCAACTATATGATTGCAAAATTTAAGCATATGCTTGCAATGTTCCACCACTCTTCATTTGAAACATTCAACGGAGTGATTTCAATATTCAATTATATAATTCGAAACCCTGTAAAAAAATCGGCGACCACTCACCTTGTTCTGGATGCAGTCGATAGGATCATCTTCCACACAAAGGGACTGAATTTCAAGCCACAGCGAGTAGAGCGAAATATTATGAAGGAAGTATCAGCAGGAATGAAATTAACATTTAACTTTCCCTGAAAGTGAATAGAGTTATGTTATTAAATAAACGTCGAGGAAAATAAGGTTATTCTTATTGTAATATGTAAACCCCGCATGTCAGACAATTAATGTAATATGAGTTTTGCAGCCAAAAGATTTTTTCATCCTTAATCAAACGGTAATTCGATATCATCATGAAGAAGGGGTCTGGATTAGGTCTTATATTGACAGAATGCGCTTTGGAGTTTCTTACCTTTTGGCCAGATGTTGATGCGAAGTGAATACTTCAACTGTTCCGCTCCACGCAATGAACTCGCCCTCGACGCGTCAGCAGCATTTTCAAGCCAATCATAAAATTCGTCTGCAAGAAAGCCGTAAATGTTTGTTTATTATTTTATGTAATTCAAAACGTCTTTCAGCAACTTTTAGTTTTTATTCTTAATGGTATCAGAAGTAATGATCTACATATGAAATCATTAAATTTCATAAACACGGACCAAATTATTTCATCAATTAGCAGGGTAATGATTTGATTGAGCATAAAAAAACGTGTGCATTGTTGCACGTGTCAGACAATTAATGTAATAAAGCATTTAATGCAGCCAAAAGTTTTTTTTTCATGCTCAATCAAACGGTAATTCGATATAATCTTAAAGAAGAGGATTAGGTGTAACGTCTTAAATAGAAAACTGTGTTTTTGGGGAGTTTCTTACCTTGGATGCATTTTTTAAATTTCAAATTGTTGTTCTTTTTTTCACTGAAGATCCCTTATTTGGCCGATCATATGTCCAAGTTATTGCTTTTAATGGACTTAATCGCTGTACGCAGTTTAATTCAACTCGGGGCGGCTCGGTGGTGTATTTGGAAACGGCGCTAGTTCCTAACACGACCGGACCGGGTTCAAATCCCATTCGGACCGTCCCCCCGTAGTGAGCACTGACTATGCAACTACGTGGTATCTAATAGTCTAGTAAGCCATTTGATGGCCGGCATGACCGAGTAGGTCGTTAAAGCCAGAGAGAGAGAGAGAGAGAGTTTAATTCAACATAGGGCAATCGCCTGGATTGTACCAGTGTCTCATTAAAATTCCTGTAAACGAATAAAACAATGTTTAGTTATATTAGGTATAAAATATATGTTTATCAACGAACTTCATTCGTTGTTGCACGTGTCAGACAAATTATTAAATATGAGTTTCGCAGCCAAAAGATTTTTTCATCCTCAATCAAACGGTAATTCGATATCATCACGAAGAAGGGGTCTGGATTAGGTCTTACATTGACAGAATGCGCTTTGGGGTTTCTTACCTTTCGGCCAGATGTTGATGCGAAGTGAATACTTCAACTGTTCCGCTCCACGCAATGAACTCGCCCTTCGACGCGTCTCCTAGCTAAGTTCGATGTGCAAAGGTCAACAGTAAGAGAATCTCTCGCAGAAAAGTGTTTCTCTCGCGGTTTAATCCAAACAAGCCGCACAGCATATTCAAGCCAATCATAAAATTCGCCTGCAAGAAAGCCGTAAATGTTTGATTGTTTATTATTGTATGTAATTCAAAACATCTTTCAGCAACCTTTAGTTTTTATACTTTATGGTATCAGAAGTAATGATCTACATATGAAATCATTAAATTTCATAAACACGGACCAAATTATATCATCAATTTGCAGCGTAGTAGTGGTTCAAAATATACATTTGTAGAGAATTTTTACCTAACGATCTCAAAAAAAATACAAACATATAAAAAAAAATAATTTGACCCTAACCGAAAGCTTGAAACAACTACTTTGAATATTGGCCTATGTCAGGCACTTTAACAATATTCAAGTTGGAACTGACCAAACATGCAACATATGCATTTCATTTTTTGCAAACAAAACTTAAATTTCTTACCTTGCATCGATCTTCTTGTTCGCTGCTTTCTCAGTCTTTTTCACACCTTTCGCTGGAATGCTAAGAGAAAATTTGAAGTTAGAAATCAAAACTTGACTGAAATCTTTTAAATAGTTACCTTTTAATGGTTGCGTCGATCTCAGCATCGATAGCAATTATGTCAAGCAGTTCTGTTAAGTAAATTTGTTCAAACTGTCCAACGTCGTTGATGGGAGGATAGCCGTATGAGAATGGAAATAAAAAGAACTCAAATAAGAAAAACACGCTCGAATAAAAGGCATAAATGTAGCAAATAGATCAATCCTTTCTAAATTGTAGCTCCAATATTTTGGAAGAGATATAAAATTTAAAAAAAAAACAAAGATTCAATGAAGTAGAAAAGCGAACTTCGTTGAAGTGTGCAAATATATATTGTTGCTTATTGCAGTAAGTTGTGTTCCCACGTACATGCAGATGTGTTACATGTACCCCCTTTAACGTAGCCTTGTTCGTATCCTTGTTTCAATATTGTATTCTTCATTTTTTATTTCGAGTAACCGAGTATGTTCATAATTTTAAACGTTGCATAGAGTAAGGATCGATTAACGAATTATTTCCGTTCTCACTCTTGCTCATAAAATGTGTATATTAAAGTTTTACATCATGACGATATGTGAAGGTGGAATAGTTTTCAGATCGAGGGAAGTATTACATACATCCTACAAATCCCTTCACTACCCTTTCTGAACGAATTGAATTCAATGTACATAAAAACAGACACTTTTAATTGATAACGCACAATTAACAGTATCAATTGGGCAAATTGCTGTTATGCTGCAAGTTTTACGGTACTGCTGTTAAAGATCGATGTTTGAAACGGATATCCGTTACAGTAAACTCTTTGTAATTTGTAAAATATTTTGATGATCCTTTTACCAATATTCAATCGTGTTCATTGTACTTTAGATCTTTGATACGGCTGTACATTGAATTGTGTTCTTGCGTTTGATTATTTCACTCAGCAAAACTAGTTTCGATTTCCATAATTATAACTGGAACTACAAAATTCACGACGATGTGGATTCCAATTTCTTCTGACTAAAGCTGAAACTAAAATCCCACATTTGCATTATGCATTTCAAAACTACCGAATAACACAACATTTTGATGAATCACGAAGTAGTATACAATTGTATAATTTTAATTTGTTTCCCAAGATGGTACTGCCATTTTCAAGAAACGTGAATGTAAGATTGTATGTTTAAACATTTATGATCATTCTCGTGATAATAGTGAGTATTGGAAAACCTCCATGACCGGTGGTACACCACAACTTAAGCAATCAAACCGCGCAACGTTACGTACTTCAACTGCATTACAATGTTCAATAATTCGATTTACCCAGTTCCTTACACCATTAAACAACGAGTAACACTGAAGAGGCAGCACCCACGATATGAAAAAGGATCGCATCATCCAAACAAAATTGTTTCGTTTCAATAAGATTTGTTGCAAAATCGTTTCGCGTTTAAAAGACTAACACACGCCCAAGCGAAAAACTTTGAAATACGTATTGATAATATAACGTGCCGGAGAGAACTTTTAATAAGCGATTTACAAAAGAAAAAACAAAAACGATCGTTTTCTGTACATTCCACCCAGGTAAAACTTATTTTCATATTGCAGATGTTTTTGCAGGACACGTTCGAAACGGTTTGGACAGATAGAAGAAAACATAATTCTTATTTCTTTAGCTTAAAAGTAATAAAAGATTAATCTGAAATTAGTGCATAAACTATGTAATTTTCATATTACCTATATAAATATGCGTGTCCGCACCCACTTAGCGGCAAGACGAAAGAAGTAGATATAGAGATTATGCCGTCTGGCATGAAATCAATCGAGCACATCCAACACACTCTGTTTTTCGATTTTTGTTGGTGCACCTCCCCATGCGCGACGAAACATTGTTGATGTGTAAGAAGGTAGGTGATCACGTACTCGGCAAAGAAGTTCTTTTCAATCCAATATACAGCTACACGTTAATTATTGTAGTAGAATTGTTCCATCGTTTGGCTCTCTGAACTAGCAGCGCTTGTGCTTTCAAGTTGATCATAACGAAGAATGTGAAGTACGCAATAAAACACCTCCTGCTCGCTTCTCGTTCCATCATCGATAATCAGTCGAACACACGCTGTGCTCAAAGCCTTTGCAACACTTTTCACACGACGCTATGTATTCACGACGACTGTCACAGTGCCGATACATGCTGAACATAAGCGAACTGACTTCCCGATCGAACATGACGATGCTATTTGTTGAAACGGTGATGAGAACCACTGCGAACGACCATTTTTTATTGTTTTGAATGAGGATTTCGCAAAATTGCAAAAACCATACATCACGGAGAATGTTGAAATACCATTAATGATACACATTCGAGCTCGATTACATTAAGGATGATATGCACATGATTATATTATGCATCGAGGTTTATGCACCTACTTCAATCAAACTCAAACATAAAATGAATGCTGAAAGCCATCAATAACGAGATAACAAAAAAAGCACAAGCGAAGTGGTGTGCATTATTACGTTACTTCAGAAAAAAAATAAATTGTATTGCTTGATCAACATGACAAAGGTAAAATGATAATAATTAATGCTTCAATTCGACTAATCATTGATCAAGGCTAATAGAAAATGAGATGAAAATAAAACATTAATATAACAAAGAGGTTATTTTATATTGTTTAAACACGAATAGTGAAAATAAAAAGATAACCGTAAATAAAAGTTCATTCAAATAACGTTCTGCGGAACTTCCAGAGATAATGATTCAAAATAATAAAATTAAATAAAAAAAAGCAATCAGAACAAAATTCAACAAAAGAAAGAATATCACTCCAGAAATTAGCAACGGCACAAGAAAATTGAATCCAAACTAAAAGCATTAAATATTAAACCAGCATATCTATCAATAATGACACTACTAACGCTTATCAATTGATATTTTAGGATACTCTTTATATTGTTCTACCGACAAGGTGGTGTATTGAATATATAAGCTTTGTTTGTTTTTCAATTTGTATTAAGAGACACGTTTTTTTTGCTTGATTTCACTACAAACTAAATATCAAATATTAAATCGTCACTAGAGCTGCGGCGAAACGCATCATATATAGTTTAATCTGTTGTTTACTTGGACATCGTTCACATTCCCACGTGATCCTCAATACCCGGCTTGGTAATGACGTACGTACAAGAACGGACATAATTATACATAAATTAGTAAATCTTTACAAGTGCAGCCCAGGAGGAACGTAATTATTTTTTCGTGTGTATCAGAAAGCTAAACGCAGATGTACGCGCAGATGTAAGGTATTACCAGCAAGAAAAAAAACATATGTGAAAATTAATAATCTAAATAGAGTGCCCCCCTTTTCTATTTGCTCTTGAGAGTCAAGGATACTTTTGCTTGATGACTTCCACATAATGAGCGTGCTTGACTGTAGGAAAGAATTATGTGTTACTCGAACGAAATTGTTTTTTTTTTTCACTCGACTCGTAAACAATATATTTCGACTAACTTTTATCGCTTGCCTTCCCGCTGTCAAACACGCGCAATGCTTTAATATCGAGTATATATTGCATTCTATCAATTTTACTCAATGCAGCAAGGCATCCTTCCCCCCAAACCCCCCCCCCCACACACACTCACACACCAATTGCTAGGTTTCATCATCCTACCCTATGTAGTACACATAGATGCAAAGGTGCTGAGTAAGTGATTCACGGGTATTGTTCTCCCTAATTCATGTTTTAAAATATGCTTGTTGATTGACGTAATCATTATGGATTCATATTATTGTTCATGGATTTGTATGTGTGTTTATTTGTTGTTTTAGGTTTGAGGCCATATCGCACAGGCTTAACTAAATGTTATGTTGTGTGTTTAGGTTTGTTTTTAAAAATGGTCATACATACATACGGTGATCTTCCATCGAGATAGACGTGAAGGTCGAGCCATAATTGTAGATTTATCTTACACGACTAATTTGTTTGTCACAGGCATCAAACTGCCCTGTATAATAGTATATTGTATTATTAATCCTCGAATTCCCCGCACCACCGTTAAAATATTGCGGTTGATCAAGAAATGTAAAAAGAAAATAAATCGTTTTCCTTCCCAAAGAGATCTATATGTTTGTAGTCAAATAATATTAGATTCAAAATCGCCAATTGAACGTTAGTCATTACCAAAATCGAACACATAATCGATCGGTACTCGTAATCACCAAAAAGGGATTAAGGAGAAAAATGGTACACATCATATCGAATCGCATCAAAAATCGTTATCTTCTGATATTTTAAAATCGCTGCTGTACAAGAGTTAACGAAGATGCAGACGGCAACAGTAACCGTATTCAAGAAGGTATAGAATGTTCCTCTCTATGCTGCTACATACAACGGTAGTTCGCAACGCTAAGAGTTTTGTTATTACATACGAGAGAATTCGTAAACTCCGCTATCAATAGAATGGACAAAATTCGATGTGGTGCCATGAAAAAGAAAGTCAAAGAAAACATTTCCACATCACGTCCTGGCCATCTATCATGATATCTCGCTTTAGAAGCGTCTACGCTTGTTTTGGAAATCATCATTGTTCATTCGACGATCAGGTGTATTGTTCATCCAATTGTTACGATTGCCTCCGAAATTGTTGCCACGCTGTTGTTGATGCATTTGCTGCTGTTGTTGCTGCTGCTGCTGCTGCTGTTGCTGTGGTTGCGGTCCATCGTCGAACCGAGTCGGTCGGTTTTGACCGTGATCGTAATCTCGAACGGTCGGTTCCTATATTGGCAGGATCATAATAATTTATTTATTTGAGCAAAATTAGGATCATATTAAATGAGGTGGTGGATTGGTTGGATTATCAAAAGAACGGAGAGATTAACGGGCCAGGGGTAAGACAAACGAACATACGATAAACGCATTCAACGTTTATTTCGTCTAAAGCAGCACCGGCAAAAGGAGAACAAATCCAAATGTGACAGACAGCAGAAAACATTACTATGGAGATAATCAAACGGCGCAGACAGTATGTTTCCATAAAATGGTAGGACAACACAACTATTGGCTAATTTTTGCGCAGACGACGACACGTGTATCCGTGAGTGGACTAAGATCTGGTAGAATAGAACGAAAATATTGGCTAATCTATATGCGTGTTTTACGGACATGCTATGGGCGACATGTTCTCAGTAACCATGAAATATTCATTAATGCGTATAATGTTTCAACAGTGCAGTGGATATGTTCGTGAAGCATGAATAAAGGAGGGTCACAACAATAGTAACATTTTTTCCACCGTAGTAAAATAATGATTACACAAGCTATCGACCCGTTACTCTTAGGATAGTGAATACTTTGCCCTTCAAATTGTGGAATAAGCAATATCGCATTGAATAATAAGGATTCAAAATAGTCAATTAAATATAAAGCAAATGAAGACCAGGGGCGGCCCAGTGGTGTATTTGGAAACGGCGCTAGGTCCTAACACGACCGGACCGGTTCAAATCCCATCCGGACCGTTCCCCTGTCGTAGTGAGTCTAATAGGCCATTTAATGATGGACGGCATGATCCAGTTAGGTCGTTAAACAAAAAAAAGAAAAAGGGAAGACCTCACATTACAATGTTACAAATAATAAATAATAAGTTTTCATTTCCCAAGATCGAGAAGTTATTATTTTCATGATAGACTACAAAATAAAGTTATGAACAAAAATAATTTATGTTATGTACACACAAAAATAAAACATTTTATCCCCACAAAAAGAAACTCAAACCGTTTATCAAACATGAGCCTTCATGTACAATACTTTTCCATGATCAGTCAGCGGAAATTAAATCGGTCTGTAAATTTCACTGATCTGCTGGTACGAGATTCATTGTGCAATTCCTAGTCAAATTGGCCATTGCATCGAATAAACGGTTGCAGGTAAAGAAAACATATAAAAACCCTAAAATAGCCAATCCTGTTTTGTTTCCATCCAATTACAACGTTTAAATTTCACATTCACGGGAACTGTGTGTCTTTCACATGTTGATGTGAAATGTGCAGTGTGTGTCCTGAAAAACTAACTGACATACATTTTTTGGCACAAACATTTTTTTGTACGTGTACGTAAAACGCATGTCAAGCAATTATACCAATATTTTCGTCCCGAGTTGTACACTAATAAACAGTTCAGCGAAGGTATTGCAGAAGTCAAATTATTTTATTCGATGGCAAAGCAAAACAACGAAAGGACGACAAAATATTATGTTTGCAACGACGAGTACCGGTGGTAATATTGATGGTGGTGATAGTAGTAAATTCAGAATGATTGTTATACATGTATTCGATTAATGCATAATTATTTTACAACATTATTAACATAACATTACGTCGTAGCATTACGTCATTCAATTTCAGTAACCGCCATAGCATGCGACTCCCCTCTCTCTCTGTAACGATATTTACTGATCGTACGATACATTCGAACAGACGATGAAATACATCCTAGTGTATTCTTCATTAAAGAATTCATTCTTCGTTTAAAAATCTCTTCACAAAATAATTACACATATGAACAGTTGGTGCGAATGGAAAAATCGATCATTTTAAAATTGTAATTTGAAGTTAATTTAGCATAAACCGGTACGGTTAACTGTGTGGATTTCAGTTTATCTCCATTTTCGTAATCAGAAATTTAAATTTGTTAAACTGTTTTTCTAACCGATAATTTTATTTAAATTATCCGCTTTTAAAAGATGCAACTTACTATAATCATGGCTAAATAAATTTGTAAGTGCATGCTGTTGTAGTACGTTCAAATATGCCTGAAGTACGTAATACCTTCAATGCATGCAGTCGCACTTAGTCTATCATTTCAGGCTTACTCCAACTTTATAAGGAAGTAAGGACCGTATAAGGATTTTTATATCAGTTCCGTCGATAAAAATGACACCGACAAATCTACCCATCACTTCCGAATAATCTTTACTTTAAAAAGATTAGTAGAAATGAATTTAGAAGATATTTTTATCGCACGACATCCATGCGTCCATTTGAACGTCAAAACTGTGCTACCAAATAAACATTTAATGAAAAAGACGGAAAATATACATCACGCGTAACCGAAAGTAAGGAATCGTTTTTGCTAATATCACAATAATTTTGTGCATGTATAAGCAATCCGTAACTATTAACCCATTTAAAGAATGCAACTAAAAGCATAATTTAAAACCATCTCCAATAAAATTTTAACATAAATGCTTTGATGCGAATGCATTTAGCAATAACTGGACGTAAATTATGAAATCCCGAGAAAAGCAGATGAAAGAGAGAATGAGGACAGGTCCCAGTAAGTTAGTTTTTTTATTCATGAAGAATAGCCAAGTGTATTGCTTCCAAATGATAGTTTTTTTTAATTCTCATGAGAACAGCCAGACCGTATATCTTTCCGAATGATAGGTAAGTTGGATAGAATTGTTTCCATCATACTATGATGGGGCATAGTTCCATTCCGCTTTTTATAACTGCATTTATCTTAATATAATCCACCTATGCTGTATGGTTTAGAAGGTTTGATTGTTATGTCATTTATATAAACACCAATTTGCACCACATATAGCATCTATATAGCTTGGATGCGAAAGGCTGAAAATCGGATATCACAAATCTCATCAATTCAGCCTTTGGTGTCTAGTGTTAGTATGAAACGCACATAACAAAGCTACAAACGAGACTCACTTCATGCTAAGATGATACGGTTAAAGAAACTTAACATATGTTTCTTGAATAGCTTTTCAGACATTTACATGCTTTCTCTACTATGTATGTCTTCGTGGTTCATATTACACCACGCGAGCTATACCGATTGTGAGTGTTGATGTCCTCATATGGAACTACTACATGTGGCAGTCACTAATTAAGTGTCTCACCAAAGACACACATATTTGCTTGCAAAGGAAAGCTATAAAGGCTACTCAAAACTTCATTTTTTTTTTGTTAGAACAGACCAGGCCGTATTGGACTATTTTTACCGCGTAGCCGGCTAGTCAGATCGTGCTACGGGGGAACGGTCTGAATAGAATTTTGGATCGGTCCGGTCGTGTGGAATTAGTGCCGAAGCCAAATACATCTCGGAGCCGACCCAAAACAACTACTCTAAACAAAATTAAGTTGTAGTTATTTTATTCATATACATGTACTAGTTCACACAAATTAAATACAGCCGAGCAAATATTGAAGATTGATTTGATGGTTGCTGAAGTTATTGTAGAGGTTATCAAATCCTCTTCGACATATTCGTATAGTCGTTTTAAAATTAAGCTTAAGTATTACAATATTTAATGGAACGCACTTTAGACCAATTTCTGAAACCATTCTTACAGTTTCATAAAAAAATGAGAAAAGGTACAGTACCATCAATCATTATTTAATTTTGCAACTTGAAACATTTGAAAACTTTTTAGCCGAATGGATGTACCCGACAAGGGGTCAGTAGTGTATATTGATTAACTTTGAAATGTTGATTTTTAACATCTAGTGAATACACAAAATAAATACTTCTCATTCATTAACGAACTGATTTGAATCAGATTTGTATCAAATTCGTAAATTCGAAACGCAATCAATACAATAGTATTGAACACTTATAGAAAAGATAAAAATCTATNATTTAATTTTGCAACTTGAAACATTTGAAAACTTTTTAGCCGAATGGATGTACCCGACAAGGGGTCAGTAGTGTATATTGATTAACTTTGAAATGTTGATTTTTAACATCTAGTGAATACACAAAATAAATACTTCTCATTCATTAACGAACTGATTTGAATCAGATTTGTATCAAATTCGTAAATTCGAAACGCAATCAATACAATAGTATTGAACACTTATAGAAAAGATAAAAATCTATAACCAACGATGTATCAATCTTGCTGAGAAGTGAACCCAGACTAAGCCTGATTATCCCGTTCGTTGATGATGCTTCATACGCTGTAACTATAGCGCAATAAAATAGATACAATGCTTTAGTCTAGGAGAAACATTAAAAGGAAAGAATCGTGGTGAAATCCACTATACAGCACTAATTGGCTTTTATGTATGTTTGGAAATGTATAATGTAGATATAATAAATGGAATTAATTTTGCATAAATCCCGTTTCATTCTTATGACTGGCGTTTCTACCCCACTTCTTAAATACATTCGTTGTCAATTTGTTTTCAGAATAATACATATATAAATACTTATATTTAATGTTATTATAACAAGAATCCCTTTATTTATCGGCCCAAAGATAATCAAAAAAGGTGATACTGTCTGTTGAAATATTCTGAAAGAATATTTTTTTCAACATCCTTTTTTATCTTTCAGGCTTAACGACCTTATAGAACTTGCTGACCATATAATGGATTATACATAGTCTAATGAACTTTCCATCCTTCTTACGGATGCCGTAGAATATACCACAACCTTTCCCATATCCGCATCATCTCGCTCTATCAACATGGAAATGTAAAGGGCTGCGTACTTTTCAGTATTATTAGGCATAAATCTACCATACGGTATGTTCCAGCAAGTCGACCACAATGAGCTTCGAGCCAAGGCTTTCGATGTGTTATGCCGAGTGCGAAGACGGGAAATCATCAAGTGATAAAAATAAAATATCTCCAAAATTTTGAAAATATTTCAAGTGTATTCACGTAAGAACGTAAATATTTTATGACCCCAATTTCAACCCCAATTTCACACCGTTTATATTTGTTTCCCTCAAGTTAACCACCATCATCACCTACCGGCAGCCGTTGCAAACATAAGAAAATATATACCACTTTCAAAACCATCGACAAAAGAGCAGTATTAGATTCAGAAATCTCCGCTCTGACCGCTTTACAACGACATCCTCCATGTGCACACGTTTCCAAAAGCCTTCAGAAAGCAACCGGTAAAAAATGAATGCTCCCTCGATCAAATGTGCTTCTAAGTTAGTTTATTCAAGCGCAATCTCGGAAAGGAATTCATATTCCTTTTTGGATAGTAGCCATCTTAATCAAATAGCTACAGGAAATTTAGATGTGTAATTTAACGCCATTACTTCCATTATATCACGACCTTGTATTTAAAAAAACGGTACTTTTGACCTGAGATCCGCGATTGCGCTTGGTGTAAACTAACTTTTATAATCATTTGTTTCTGACGCGAAGTCGTAAAAATATATAGGAAACGGTTGATATTGCTTGAATCAGATCAGTTGGTTGAAATATCGATACTTGTGATAAACAAAAACGAAAAGTTCTTCTAAAAAGCCAACTAAAACAGATCGACTCACCATATTGCCGAAGTTACCATTGCCGCCTCCTTGGTTCATCATGTCGAAATTGCGGCGGTTATCGATACCACCACCACCAGTATTATTATCACCTCCGCTTCCCATGCCCATATCGTTCATTTGTTGCTGTTCCATCATCTGACGGTTCTGGTAAAAAAGAAGAATTAATAAACATAAGATATGAATGAAATGGATTTTCAACATTAAAGGTAAGTCAATTATTATTACCTGCATGAACATGGTGTTTTCCTTTTGTCGGCGGTGTAATTCTTCATCCGATCGCTTGATTCTGTTAGTCATTTCTTCAATATCGGTTTTCATCTGGATATCATTGCGCTGGCGTGCTTCCTGCACCTGGCGTTCCTTCATTTCCCATTCGGCCTTCTGCCGATCGCGATCCATTTCGCGTTGACGTAGCTCTAATTGAAAGGAATGTATATAATGAGCCCGATTATACAATAATTTTGTTTACAAACGGCACAAATTTGATACATACGCTCTCGCAACTGCTCAGTTTCCTGCTCGAATCGAGCATACTCCATCTGTGCTTCCAGCTTTTCTTCTTCCATAATCATTTCACGCTTTAGTGATTCGGCCTTTTGCTTAAACAACTCGTGCATATGCTTCCAGCGTTGTCCATACTCAAACTCGAATGATCCGTGCTCGGCAAAGCGTGGTCCCTGCTGGCGTGCTTTCAGAAACTCGCTCTGCTTCTTGTTGAGAGATTTTTCCGGTAGACCATCATTGTCGTCCTGATACGTGTATGGTTCCACAATAACTGGCCGCAGTGACGTCGTTAGGAAATAGCACTTTTCTGTGCAGAACCGGATTGCTGCCAAAGCGCCGGGCTTGTTCTTGAACTCAACAATACCTTCACCGGTCGGCTTGCCACGCTCATCAACCTGCACGACTGCTCGCTCGAGTGGTCCAAACACCTCGAACGATTTGTACAACAGCTCATTCGTAACGTATGGTGTCAAATTTTTCACACGAATTGCGGTCGCATTCGGAGCGAATCGTACGCGCAGCACACGATTCTTACGCGTGGTACCGTCGAGGTTTCGCTTTGCTTCTTCGGCATTGGAGAGATAATCTACACGCACGAAGGCGTAGTTTTTCTCCTTATTCATGAACACCTCGTTAATTTCACCAAACGGTTTGAACATCTCCACAAGCTCCTCTTCCGTTACATCGTTTGTCAAATTACCGACGTACAACCGATTACGACCGGAAAATTTCGCATCATGCGCTTCAATCGGAGGGATTTCTAGCAACGGACCGGCAAGCATACGAAGCTTCTCGCTGATGAAATATGCTTCACCACCACCACGACGACGATCACCGAAGTTGTTATCCATCTAATGGGTTAGAACAAAAAAAAATAGTTCATGTATGATTCCCTGCTGGAAAAATATGATACTAGTGCATATTTCACAGTTACAAAATTCGAAACGACAAGCATTTGCAACAAACTGTTCGACCATAAGTGCCGAAAGAATATAATACTTTCAGGTTCCGGTTCAAAGATCGGCCATTTTGCTTTACGACAAACGCGTGTGCTATCTGCCCGTACGGGACGCCATCTTGAAAAGTGGTGTACTGGTGCATTTTTACTCACATCATTTCCACCACGGTTGTTGCCACGATTCATGCCTCCTCGGTTTGGATGTTGGTTAGGAACGAAATCATCTCCTCCCATTTGCTGCGGATTTCCTCCATTATTGCCCGGACGATTGTTTCCCGGGCCTCCATTGTTGCTGTTACCACCACCACCTACATTACCGCCGCCGCCGCCACCGCCACCTCCTCCGCCAACACCTCCAGGACCACGATTGCGGATCGGCATACTGAGTCGGTTCTTGCTATTATTGCTGTTATTGCGATTGTTTCTATTCATGTTCTTGTTGGCCGATCCACCAGGTCCATGCTGATCGGGACCAGGCTGATTATTACCGTGCATTGGTCCCGGAGTACCGCCATGTTGCTGCTGCTGAGGACGCTGAGGCAATGGCGAACCATTGATTTCCTGCTTTACAGCCACATCCATTTTCACTGTGTTTTAGAACCGTTAACTGCTTTCCACTGATTCCCGTTTAACGTTATGTAATCAACCAATCTAGTTGGTATGTATTTTAGCGCACTTTAAACTTTACACCAACTGGGCAGCAACCGCAACACCGATGCTTGCTTCCGTTCGTCACGAGCAGCAAAGAAAAGTGAACCAAGAAAGCCGTTTCCGTCCAAGTGCGCTGTCAAAACGCACAGTGGGTAACGCTCATCAAATTTACGCACCCACCATGCATTTATTGCAGTATTTGTCTTCATTTGTATCACCTCACTTCCGATAAATGAGTATTGCTTTTCCATGAATAATGATATCACCTGATTCTATTCTTATCAGATGCTGAAAACTAAGGAGCAATCTTTGAACGAAAAAACAACCTATCGGAACTCTGGACTGTGACACAGTTGAACATTCAATAGATGTGGAATTATGTTCTAAACATGAGTTTTTATTATTGCCAGTTTTCGATGTACTTTTACCTTGGAGGATTTCGGGCGGAATAAGTTTACGTTAAATTATCATGTAAATAAAATAGTTTGCTTTATCGAATGTCATCTCGATGATCAATGGTGGCGGCTTCTGTGCGTATCCTTGCCAACCACCAGCAAAAAAAACTGTCAAACAGAACCAGGCAGAACTCGGCGCAGTTTTGTTCTAAAAATAAACATTTTTCTTTCAAAACTGGGCCCAGTCGTACTGCGTGGTTGAGTTTTCTGTGAAATTACTTTAGCTAGGTAAAATAATACATTTTCTGAAGAAACGCTGGTGTTAAGTGTTTTAACCAAATCCGTCCGGCTGGCCACGGACGGTTTAGATAAGAAGGCCCCGTCTTTGCCACGGTGATGTGGAATATAGCGACTCGATCCAGCAAAGCTCTTCGATGCCCGCTTACCACCTTCGGATGATTATGTACCCGTAGTGTCCGCTCAGGGAACCATCGCACATTAGCAGCCCTACCCGGGAAGCCTAGCAACGGCGTAAACACGAAGGAATAACAATGGGAAACCCAAGCCTAACCTACGAGATTTTACTCTATCTCAATTCGTTTTACTTCGGAATGTTCGCTACCTGTGAACTAGGAATGCTCACTCTGAAGGCAGTCAATTTAAAGTATCCGGATCACATTCTGCTTCGGGAGGCGTGCATCCTGGTGGCACTGTGTTTGGTTGAAACGATCCGAATCATCCTGGGCAGACGGGGTAGCCTTAGCGACCATGGTAAGTGTGTTTGGGTTGCAAATATCTACGCAGGCAAACGCCATGCGTACGGGTAACAAACAAGGGTTTGCGTATGTTTATAAATAGTTTCTACTTCTGACCCGACGCGATATCCATTGGGTGAAGGTGCAATGTAGCAATGAAACGCAAATATGGTCCCATCCACAAGCAGCTTCGCCACCCATCGCATTGTACGCTAATACGTTTAATTATTCTTGCAGGTTGGCATGTGATCCTGTCCGTATTTCTTACAATTCCCTGCGGGATGGGCGTAGGATATCTTCTCTTTTACCAGCTGCACCGACTACGCCTGGAGTACATCCTATGTGCCTTAATGTTATCACTACAGGCAGCAGAACTGCTCTTTGCAATACTGTTCGTATTTACGCTGTGTCGGCCGCCTTCCTACGATTAATTTCTAGACCATCATGACAAACTGCCAACGCTCTAGTAATCAATTTCCGCCCAGATTGTCTGGACCGGCCTACCACGCCAGAATGGCGTTGTAAATCCTAATGGCTCACCGTTCCTGGCCGTGTTAAATTTACCATTCGGCGCACCTATTGTAGTTGTTATCGCAATGAGCATCAGGTTGCATTTGCACACACCAATGTGCCCCTCGAATCGGACGCGGAAATATCATCATCATCATCTTCATCTTGCTCAAATGGCCAAAAAACCGGTGCCATCGTAAGGCTGGTAGTGAATAGGTGCCATGTAGATTATCGTAGAGTATTGAAATCCCAAGACAGTGCAGAATTTTTATGATGCCGTCTACAGCGATTTTGGGCAGCCGGACATATGCGTAAGAAACGGCAGAGAAGACTCAGTTATTGTCGTACAGTCGATATTTTGATGGATAGGCTACTGTAGGATAGAATTAATGCATAATTTGAAGCATATGCCCACGGCACATTACGAAAGCTTTTTCCGGAATAATGAACAGCACACCGCCTTCTCGAGTATCTTTCCATACACACCAACAAAGAATCCACCAAAAGCTTTCCTTATCTTAAGAGCACAAAATGAACCGTTTAATTCGATACCAAAGAGCTTGTTTTCTAGTCTAGTTGCATAAATGATTTATACAAAACTTCCGACCATCGACGGTCCTTCCGAATAGTGAGGTTCTGTGTTTTATCTGATCAAATACTCCATGTAATATATCCTACACCTTTTCTATCTTGCGATAACACAACCCGTCAACACGGACACACTAAATGCTATAACTGCATTCTTAAAATCAAAATATTACTAGCAATAGGTGGCAGCGATAAAAAAGCGGGTTTCAGAAAATCTAGAAACTAGTCATTGTTGATACTCACGCAGTTGGTGTATGTGCGTGTGCCAACACTTAGATAAATTTGGAATATAAAATTGCAATTGCTATCAACTGTGTCAAATATCAGGTACGGGCACATGCCGGAAGAGAAAATTTAAAAGCAAATACTTCAATATAATCAACCATTATTAAACAGTGTCATAAAATTTTGAAAAATGTTTACCCTAACGTAATAATACCGGAAGGTGATAAAAACTCATATATCAATCTATTCAATACCAGACCAGTAATAAAAATGTGTACGTTTGAAAGTTGTGTGATTACGATGAAGTATATCGTTCCCGTTTTGCCCATGTAAAATCAACTCAAAGTCGTATCCTTTAGGATTTCGTTGGTACTTAGCAAACAGAAACAAAGGGTACGAATCATAGAAACCTAGTACAATGCATGTACGCACTTGTATTTGTATAATCAGGTAAAGCGTTTAAAATATAACAAACCTCGACAAATAAGCTAGCTGTTCTGGAGGATTTCTTTCCACGCATCCATTTTAAATTGACGCAACGAGGCAATTAATATAAGTAATATTTACATTTATCTTTATTTGTAGCAAAAGTTATGAGAGTTCTTTTTGTAGTTCAATGCCGTTTTATTCTCGGCTAGAGTTGGTTCGTCATCACTGCTATTCATATATCCTTATGAATATAAGAGCACAAACAGTTCATTAAACATAAGAAGCGCGTTTTATCAGCTTGCCTAAAAGTGCCGTCACGAGCAAATTGAGGACACATTCGCTATTTATGATTGTGGCGCTATGTCAGTGCGCGGACGCCGAAACAGCAACACATGCGGTTCTGGCGTATGGATCTGTTAAGTACAACAAAGTTAAGAAATTAATCAGACCAAAGCGTGGAAGTCGAAATGATGATCGTTTTACCATGTACATGACCCAGCCGGGTGATTGCTGGACGCCCAAGTTACGCCATTCCGTTTCCGTCATCAGATGAGTTTTCGGAACAAATTTCGCCAAGTCTGGTGGAAGTATTACGTGCCGGTATTCGTACTCGGCGTCGTAATATTTCTCGGAGTATTGAATCTGTTCTGATGGCATGTTGCGCTATTTTGTTTTGTTGCGAACCTGCACAAAAACGTATCGTATGCATTAAATGTAGGACCACACACGTTCACTGCGTACTAAGCCGTATCAACTGCATAAAACTGTGGAACAATACTTACAGATACACCACGTAACTACCAGGAATCAAATGTTTTGTTTTCGGTTTAACTTGAAAATAGACGTGAAGCGCGTCTCGCTGTTGATTTATCGCTAAACGTCAAAATTCGAGATAACTGCTCGAAAACAATCGTTAACTGCTCGAGTAAAAATGTTTCATTTTTGGACAAAATGGTACGCCGTTTTTTCCACTGTAACTTTTCGGTTGAAACCATTTGAAAAAAAAAAAAACAAATATTACCAGCGTGCAAGAAGCGTGCGGAAAAAAGAAACCATCCAGTTTTTGTGTGTTTATTTAATTAACTATTATTTTCCACCAAACTTACGCGGTATATACAATTTTTGAAATATGTTGTTACGTGGCGAAAGTATTCAACTTATTATTAGTATTTACATTATCACTATCCTGTTATTAAATATAAATTTGAAATCGACTTTCAAAGCAACCTACAACACCTTTAATTGAACATTAAAATGAACAATAAACAAACGAAACCTTGCTCTTGCATAATGAAAAGCTACCTAACAGTTACTGTTGCTAAACAACTTGCTACTCTACTTATGTTTTTCCTTGTTGCTTCAGGGTACTTAACATGTCGTTCATTGAGGTACCATTTAATTGCAACGGGAATAAATTCTGTATGAATCATTTTTAATGCATTTTTTATAAAATAAAATTTTCTTATCGTCCTGGTCTATGTTTCATCTTGAATATTGAAATAACCGATTTAATGTGTTTTATTATGTACTAAAGTGCCATATCGGATCGTGATGCAATGTTTCCTCTGGAGGGGAGTAAAATCTCTTCATTCGCCTTGCAAATTAATTGTTACGGATGAAATTATTCAGTGACACAGAAAGCATTATAAGATAACAAAAGGTTAACCATTGCGCGTTTATAGGTAAAGCCGCTTGCCCGTATTTCGGGCAGAATGGCAACTCTTTTCGAATATAGTGGGGATAGGATGTCGCGAGTAGAGGCTTGTGGTAAAATTATGCACGGATGAATGGTAGTGAAAATGCCAAGAACAAAGCCAACACAAACGTGCACCGTATGGTACCACAGGTGTGGATGCTGGCCCCACAGCAAATGCCAAGGCACGGTCGCTTTTGTCTTTCCCCAAAACACGAAAACCCAGCGATCCGGAAACCGACCGCTTGTTGGAAAGTTGTTTATCGTACCTGCCGCCTCAATCCACGGCGGACCGTATGTATTCTTCTACAGCCGCATAAGACGTGAACATACGCGGGCGGATACGGTTGGTAAGATAGTGCCGCTGTCATAAGCCAAATGCAAAAACAACCTAACCAAATCATGACTGCCAACCGTTATGAATCGGTATGCCTGCCGCCGACGTCGTCAACGAAGCGCATCGAAGGAAAAATCTCTCAATGAAAAGCGAACCGTGCTTTGCTGGTCGTATATTTGCACTGGACGGTGGGTGGCCAGACGAGCCTGCCGATCGGTGTATTGGTATGCTAGCATGTCGAGGCACAGCGTAAAGCTGTGTGCGGGATCGTTCATCACGCCACATGAAAGCGATATTTGTGTAAGCTTTCCAACATTCAACCAACCACACACCTGAAAGGATGAATGATAAACAACACACTGGTGTAGCTATCTGCTACTTATAGCACATAACACCTACACCTACACACAAACAGCGCAGGAGAAGAAAGCTCGACCATGACAGAGCTGCTTGCGGTTGTAACTGGAAGAATGTACACTTCCACCAAACGTTGCGTGCTGTTATTTCGTAGCAAACATTTGTACTTGGGCAAAATGTTGTGCTAATACGTTTGTACGGGGATTATACGGTTTTATAGACATTATCCAAAGTATTTTTAGGCCACATTTGATGAAAATACCATTCTGCATTGAAACCAAATGCACGCGTGTAAACGAATGAAGCTTTCAAAGCTTTGTGAGCACAATGGAGCAGCCTGGTTGTTGACGATTTTAAAGAGAGCATTTGTGTGTGAGAAAGAGAAAGGTATAAAAAGCAGGAAAGTAAAATGATGATTTGCGATAAACTCACTGCTGTAAGTTGGATGAAAATTTGGGCTTATAATAAATGTTCTTTTATTAACGGTTTCCATCCAACTCGACGTAACATCGAGAACAGTTGCTGGTGCTCTCAGCGTAAGCTCTCGCCATAACTGACCGATGCTAACATCACACATACAAATGCGCGCGCGCGCTTGTAAGGTAGTGACAGGAAGAAGAGAAAAAAAAAATAGCGCGGATCGCTGGAGCGCTGACATGTGTTAGTAGTGGCGCGACTATGTGTATGTGTGTATCCTTCCCGCCTGTCGCGATAGGACGGGCACACATGTCGATGTCGCTTGCGCGGGTGTATCTGTGGACCAGACTAGGACACGTACTGGGGAGCGGTCCGTGGCCTCGAACGAAATGCCACGAGCGATTCAGTCTTGCGTTGCGATTCCAATCCGATGCTCGTCGGTGAGTTCCGTGGTCGCGTGGATATCCCTTTTTCGTTTCGTTGTCGCCATCACAGCGCCACTGCCACCGTCGCCGCCGTTATCACCACCAGTCATTCATCTGTGTCCATAACGGTGCCTCCAACGGCGCCATCGTTTTCGCCAAAGCGAACCTCAAACAAGTGGTGAAGTGTTTTTTTGTTTGTTTGTTTCATTCCAAATCGAAGAAGTGTGGGAACAGTACATCCAGGTGCGTTATCCTGGGTGCGTTAATACCGATTCTATTTGGCAGCTTGCTACCCCCGCACAGACAGAGTGATGGTGCATTTGCTGGAATTTTTTTTTTGTGGTGTAGCTTTTACTTGGTGTACGCAGCAGAGTAACTAACATGTTTGTTCCTTCGGGTTTCGTAAGGTCCGCTTAACGCCTTTCTGGCTTTAGTAGCTAAAGCCACAAAGATTCAATTAACGATTCCGGATGCTGCTGGATGCTTTGTTGCGATGAGTAATTCGATTCGTTTTAACTCCATCCCTAGGTCCTAGGGATGTCTTCGATCGCTTCTTACAGCATCCTCAAGATGGGAAGGTGGTTTCTTCCCTAGGGATTGCGTAGTGTGATGATGATGTGCTTGTGCTCACAAAAACTTCCAAACTTCCCAACCCACGACACTGGGTCCCGAAAAATCCATCAGTGTACAGACGAAAGACAAGCAACGTTCTACTAACCTTCGCTCCGTTCCAATAACCCATGACACTTTATGATGTGTCAAACCGGGAAGTTTGGAAATGAGTGCTTAGTATTTTTTGTTTGTTTCTGGTTTCTTCTACATTTGTTCGCAATACTATCATTCGCTGAGCAGTGCTAGCAGGAGAGGAAAGTTATCTAATTTCTTTCCACACCAAGCGTACCACAATGAAGAATGGTTCGCAAGTGTAATTGAATTCCGGTGTCATGTGTGTCATCCGAGACTGGATCGCCGATCCGACTCCGTGCGAAGGGCGAATGCAACGGCGCGATCTTTGTGTGAATGTATTCGTGCGTACATGTGTACAGCGTGATTGTTGGTGTGCGTGAAGGTGCGTTGGACGTTTAGTGGGTGTGTAACATCAGCACAAGGGATTTCTCACCTGATGATGTGTCCACAGGACGAGACATCGAATGGGCCTGTCGGACAGGGATTGTTGGATGTGATTGAGCAGATTGCCGTGAGGAAGCAAGATGCAACGCGCACAATTGGTTGAAACCTTCCAAATGGATACAAAAAAAATCACACACACACACACCTTTCCCTCTAGTGTGTTTTTGCGTGCGTGCGTGTGTGTATGTGTGGTTCTGTTTGAATTTTGTTTTGCGTTTTCTCGTGTGTTCCCTTAGAGAGAAATGGTGTTTTCTTTGTATTAAAAATAACACTGCAAACAGTTTAAAGCGATTAGAATTTTGGCTTCTTTGCTATTGACAAATTTGACCAACAAGGCATTAAAATAGCAAAAAGAAGCATGTGAAAGAGAAGACGAGTAAAAGCTTGAACAGTTTGCAGTTGTTGAGCCCGATTGGGGCCCGGGTGCGCGAAAGGGAATAGGAAAAAATGCCAACACGCTTGGGCGGATGGCAGCCGGGCAAAGAGAAACAAAAATGGATTCGGTTACACAATCACTTTTTCCCACCCGCAATCGCTGCTCGACGAACACGACGCACCGGATGGTGTTCGGTTGTTGCCATGCCCCAAACAGTGGGGGAAAGTACCCGAAAGGCATCTCCAGGCGCTTGCAGCTTCGTACGCGCGGCTGAAAACGAGCTCCCACATTTAACCCGTCCCCGAAAAGAACCCTAATCAGAACTGATCGAGTCAGAGTGCATCGTTAATCGGTGGTGCCCTTTTGTTTTTTGTTTTTGGTGGCACCTTCGCCATTCGCTGGTGGACGAAAAAATAAAGTTGATTAATTACTGCGAGCACTTTCGGTTGCAAGAAAAGGTGGACAGTGACTGGAATGGGGAAGCAATTAATCGAATGAACATTAAATGGCGATAACATTCCACAAGACGTATCAGCAGCAAAGGCTGGGGACGAATGACGTTCCCGGCCTGTAATCGGGCCTGTAACGAAGACGTCGAATTGGTGGGCTTAATTATAGAAATAAATGCTCCAAAGAAAGAAGGTTCTCACAAAACATAGTTTAAGTACATAGAACACAAACAAATAGTAAAACACGCTTTTCGTTGCTTTTTACTAAACATTATTCAACCGCAAAAGCAACCACAAACCCGTTTTTATCAAACAACGGTTGCCAGCTTTCAATTATGAGCGAAAGCATCCGCCGCGGACATTCTACATTGGCGTTATTAACATTCCACCGAAACGCGCATTTTTCCTTTGATCCCGTAGGTTAAGCATTCGCATTAATCCTTTGGGAGGTTGGAGGTTTCCTCCCCTCCCTCCATTATTGCGTGCTTTTTGTTTTTTTTTTGAGAATTTGAATAAAGGATTTTGTTGTTGTTCCTTTGACCCCAAAGTTTTAACCCAGTGATGGGCCACGCACCATAACGTGCTTTTTATAATTTGTTTTTTGAAAGATTTAAATTTTGCATACGATCTTTTTTGGAAGACGATCAAGTTCAATGTTTTTTAACTGTGATTTTAAATGGTAAACACCTTTGTTTACTTCCGTCTGGCATATTTATGAATTTAATTCATTTTTTATGTGTCCAATAACAACTATACTTACTTAAGAACATAATTAAACGTCATAAATAAAAATAACATAACATAATTAACAACAATTTTATAATGAAAGGTTTGGATTGAATTTTTTTAAACAGATAAATAAATCCTGATAGATTTTTGTTGTTGTTTTTTTAAAGCTAAATTAGAAGAACATGTCGATTTTTCACTCGAATTGTGTCCAAATTAAAGATATTTCTATTTGTTTCCAGAATGTAGCATTTGTTGTTTGTTTTGCTGTTGTTTTGCATAAATAAACAACAGGCATGAAGGCAATGATGTGTCGCTATCGATTCTTAATTCAATGCATTTTCAAACAGAACGCTCACGCTTGTGATGAAAATAAAAATGTGATAGAAAATAAAAAGGAAAACCATTCTTCTTTTGCTCTTGATAATTTCAATTCAAAAGCACGTTGTATCTGAAGCAAAGCAAACAATAAAAAAACAGCATTTGATGGACGGGTAAAAAGGGTGGCAAAAGCGCACAATAACAGAAAAATCAATATCCCCAAGCCGGAATATCCTTCCTGACGGGTGGAGAGCGGAGGGAGGGAGCGTAAATGGAACAAAAGTCGAAAACCCGGAGAAAGCAAACCAAATGCAGCGCGAATGTGCAGCAGCAGGGTGTGCAACGGTGTAAAGAGCGTGTAACATGGCGGATGGTAGCACAACAAGCACGGCAACAAAAACTGCAACGGTGCATCCGCGAAAACAGCACCGTAGTGCCGTACCGTGGACGCATTTCTATTGCGATGCGCTTTGACAGGTTCGTTGATAAGGCCAGCTTCAGCAAGTGTGAACGTAGCGCAAATTGCCGAGAAGCGCCAATATCGTTACTGGTGAGCTTTTGTGCATGGTGTGTCTGTACCGATGCGTGTGTTGAGGTGTATTTATCGCTACAAACATGACCATTGCTATTCGCTAATTCAAGCTGCAAGGTCCCATCGTATACATCGTACGAGGCGTTTATGAGGCGTACGAGGGCCCTTGAACTCGTGCAAGTGTAATTATTGTATTACACCCAAAACCCATTTCGGTGTAAACAATTCAATTGAATAAATTTTTCAAATTCCTAACAGTTTTAAACTCCACTCAAAAACTCATTCTGGGTCGAGACAATGAAATTGAAAAAAAAAAGGAGCTCTATAATTAGCTCACCATATGTGTGACCTTATCTTAACGTGCAAACCGACTCAAACGTAAATAACTCCCACGGCACAATTTATCTGGATGCAACCTAATTCTGTCACCGGTACCGGTACGGTTTCGGGAAAATGCAATCGACATAATCTAATCAGTGGGCCAAAAATTTTGGCCTCTGGCCGACACTTTTCTAATGCGCTTTTAATTGCATCGCTGCAGTCGTTACCGTACCGGTGGAAGCTACTAAGATAAGTGATCCCATTCTGTCAAATGTCGAGTTGACACAATTATGTTCCCGTTTAGCCCGGATGGTAGAGAACGTGGAACGAGTAGTGATATGAAACCAGCGCAATTATCAGATGGAATATTGGGAGAATGAGCGCTATGCACTGCTAATTTGTCATTGATGAATACGGATGAAGCTAGGGATGCAATGCTAATAAGCTTTTCATACAGATTGAAAGCATATCAATCATATTCGGTGCTTGATTGGATATTGGTTGGCATTGCCACAAGGAAGGCCTTGTGCGTCCAAATGAAATGTAATGCTTATGTCCATTTTAAGAACGAAAGTTCATCCTTCAATTTGTGTGGAGTTCTGGAATACATTGTGGGAAAGTTTTCAAGATCTTCTATATACTTCCTGCAACATTTTAACTTTACCTTTGGCTAGTCATTAATAAGCCGCACATATTGTTTCTAGCTTTCGTTGATCGCTTGAAGGCATCTCGTGAACAGTTATGTTGGGTACGAGTTGAATTCCTGTCCCAACACAGCCGCATCCGCATTTCAGGCACCTGAGGCAGTATAGCTTGTCTAGTAGTGCTGGTTGATTAAAAATGTATATGCCTTACTGCGGTCAGCGACAAATTGGAGCTTTCTTCATAGGAAACAACTCTGCTTTTGGTGCAGCTTGGCTGCACGTGAGTTTCTTTCAAGATGTTCGTTTAAGCTGAAACAAGAACGTTTTTTTTTCACTAAAGGATATGTTACTTTGAACATACTTTTATTTCTGCTACGAATTGAATGTGTTAAGCATATGATACAAAGTCAGGGAATTGAAAGACATTAAAACAAAGGAAGTTATAACGTTTCTTTTTGATATCTTTCGCTACCATTATACGTAGCAGTAAAGTAAGAGAGCCATACACATACAAAGCTCATCCACAGTAAAAATTCGCTTTCCTTCCAATGTTCTGCCTTAAAGTGATCCTACCCTTTATCGTCTATAGTCCAAACATCCATTCGTAACAATGGATTATTCATCCAGCCTTGTGCTGTATGTCCAATGCAGTCCCAAAGACCCAAACAGCCAAAGAGTTGCAACCAAAGGCGACCGATAAATCGTACGATAAATGAAAGCAAACTCCACCAAAGCACCCAAGGGCTGTCTAGTGACGGCTTCACCAGAACCGCTCGAAAGAGGAAACATTCCGAAAAACCCAAAAATCCAGTAACAGAAAGGGCACCAGGGAACACCAGCACACTCCCACAAATAGACCGCAACAAAAACAAAAGAGCACACACACAACAACACAGCAACATTAACAACAACAACAAGAAGAAATGATAAAAAAGGGCCAAACGGAAGTGCCACCAATTGTGGTCCGGAAGAACCACTATCGACGGTGTGCTTCAAGTTTTGGATGGGTCTGTAACTTCATGGCAGAGTGCTTTCATCACGGCTTCTTAGCGTGGTATGGGTGTATCTACGTTACGTATGTATGTGTGTGTGTCTGTCTGTATGCGAGTGGTGAGCGCACATGTGGAGTGGGGGGAGGGGGAGGAGAGAGGGTGGGTGTTTGCGAAGAGGAAACAGTGTCCAGCTTTACGTGTTTTGGTGCGCCTTTGGCGTTGGCAGTGGCGATGCCAAAACGGGCCCGTGGCAGAATCATAAAATCAATATAATAATCATAAAAGAAACGAGGTTATACATCACGGTGGAATCGGGTTGACCATTGCCGTTCGTTTTGTGGTGTGGGTAGGATGGGGGATTTTTTTTTTCTTGTTAAAGCCATTTCTTTTCCCCCAGTTCGTATACCCTTTTGCCGTTGCGTTTCTCTAATGCACTCGCAACGAAAAGTTTGCAAAAGGTTGAGACAATATTCCGCAATGGCGAACGGTACAAGCTGTCAGCGCGTAAGTGAATCTGTGGCCAGAGTAGAGTATGGTGAAGAACTAGGCTCATGCATTTCAACGGAAATGCATTGTAAAACAATTTAATACAATAAATTCCTTTCGGATGGTGTAAAAATGTGAAACAAAAACACAATGTGGTGTGTTGTAGCCGTATCAAGCCGTGTATAAAAAGGAAAACTTTACAAAAAAAAACCCCATTAAAGGATAGATAAATCACAAGCGCTCGCTGCATTCAAAAGGACCTATTAGCGCACAATTAGCCTACCCGAAGGGTGAGCAAAAACAGGACATTCAATGGCACCCGACACCGAAACGGACTGAATCCGATTACAGCAAACAGAGAAGCGAACGCTTTGTTCGATACCGAGCTCGCGGGCTCAGCGGTAACGAACGCACACTCTCGACGCTAAGGGATAGTAGTCAGGTCGCCATGGCAGGGTTCTCCGGCAGTAGCCGCCAGAGTCCGCCCAGGAGCATCATTAATGAAATCAAACCTAAATTGCACGTTAATTAGCTGTCCGATGGGACGCCGACGCCGTTGTTGTCTGTCACCGTCGTCAGCCATCGAGATGGGTATCGTGTGCTCGGTCGCGTTTTCCTCCCATTTCCCCGTTCCCGTTCCCGTTTCGGTTTTTTTTTGGAACATGGACCGATTGTTAGGCAAGGACGAAAACCGGGTAGTTTATGCCCAGCCCGCAAACAAATCATCGTGAGCGACCAGGCGTCCGCTTTGGGAGCGTTGTTTTTCTTTTTTTTTATTTTGTTGCTTCTTCTGTTCACGCGCCCCGAGCACACATACATCCCACCAGGGCTCTAAATTCGTACACCAATACACACGCGGCAGCATCTTTTCCTCTTTGGCTAGGTTATTACGATCGGCCAAACGGGTTTGTTTCCGTACAAAACCGTACATACGGGCAAACAATGAAACGTTTCCAATGCTTTCCGTTTTTTTCCGTCTCTGTGTGTGGTTAGTAACATTTGTTAACTTTATTTTGATTTTTCCAATTTCCTTTTTTATGCGATGTCGCGTGAATGAAGAAAGGATGTAAAAGCGATTACTCTAATACTACTAACACGCTACTTTAATCTTTTCCCTTACAGACCAGTACGAAACGATACGAGCGGGAGAGTGAGAGAGAGAGAGAGAGAGAGAGAGAGAGAGCGAGAGAGCGAGAGCGTGAGTGAAGTGAGCAAAGAGCGAAAAGCTCTCGTACCCGATTTGCAACGAGAAAAAGAAACGCAACCAACACAACAGAGCGAGAGAGCGTAAACATCAAGCACATCAAACAAGTGTGTGCGAGCAAGAAAGCGAGAGAGCGAGTGAGAGAGCGAGTAATTGTGTGTGCAATAAATATACACCTACGCCACCGCACGGTTTGCCTCTACCAACCGCGCAAACGTATCTGGCCCGGTACGCGTGTAGCGTCCGCTTGTGTGCGTTAGTCGTGCTTCACATCGGGCCTTGGATATCCTGCCCGTCTCGGTCGGCCGATCGGGCCCCGAACAGAAGGGGTGGGAAGGAGCGCTGGAGGGTGTGGGTAGTGTGCGGGTGTGCAAAACAGCAGGCGCCGTCCGTTTCAACCGTCGATGATGAAGTTTGCAGGCTAGAGGAACAAACGGAAAAATCAGTGCCATCGTTTTATGCTACAGCAAAAGCTCTCTGTGTCGGTGCGTGTGTGTGTGTGTGTGAGTGTGCGTGGGGAACGAATGGTGGAGCCATTCGTATGATGTGCATTTAGATCAAGTGGCTTCACTGTGTGGGTGTGTTTGTCTGTGTGTTTAAAGCAGCGATTGATATTTCAAAATCAGTGGTGCACGACCGTACGTGGAGTCATCGTGGAAGAGATGAGTTAAGTCGAACGGAAAAAGAAAGATAGAGAGAGAGAGAGAAAGAGAGAGAGAGAGAGAGCGCGAGTGAGCGAATAAGAGGAGTTTCGTTTTAATTTGGTGGCCTTCCTCCAGTGGGTGAGGTTTGTGAGCACGTGCCAGTGCGGGGGTTGTTGCCATTGTGGGCATCCGGTTCCGATCTTGCCCCAAAAAGGCAGCGAAGTGCATATATAGGAAGTGTTTCAACGAGAAAGAGAGAAAAAGAGAGAAAGAAAGAAAGAGTGTGAGAGGAAAAAAAAAGGCAAAATAGNAGAGAGAGAGAGAGAGCGCGAGTGAGCGAATAAGAGGAGTTTCGTTTTAATTTGGTGGCCTTCCTCCAGTGGGTGAGGTTTGTGAGCACGTGCCAGTGCGGGGGTTGTTGCCATTGTGGGCATCCGGTTCCGATCTTGCCCCAAAAAGGCAGCGAAGTGCATATATAGGAAGTGTTTCAACGAGAAAGAGAGAAAAAGAGAGAAAGAAAGAAAGAGTGTGAGAGGAAAAAAAAAGGCAAAATAGAACAGAACATTAGAACGGCCGCAGCTGCCATCATCCTTCCCTCGAGCAACGGGGCCACGACCACCGAGACCAATACGGCTTGTCCTTGAGGGGGATGTTGTGGATCGTAGGTATACTACTTCCACTGGCAGCAGCAGCAGCAGCGGGTGTACTAGCGGATGCCGAAGCAGCAGCACCCTCCTCACCATCGTCCTTGAGCACCTCCGAGACATCATCACCGTCGTCGCCGTCGTCGTCGTCTTCGCAAGCGGACGCTGTCGCAACCGGAACCGTCGGTGGTGCCTGGTGCACCATCACCCAGCAGCCCACATACCTGCACAGCCGGCCCGCACCACCACCGTCCGACCCCGCCGCCCGAACCCGTGTATGCCGGTGCGACCATGAGGAGCGATAGTTCGGAACTGCTGCTCGAGCAACAGGCCGAAGAGCTACGGAAGAAGAAGCTGCTCGAGCTAGCGGCGGCCAAGAAGGCGAAGAATGGACCGCCGCCGAAGCGATCGCTGCGCGAAAATGCCTCCTTCTACACGACGTCCGGGCTTGCCTTCCTGTCGGTGACGGCCGGCGCCTCGCTTCTGTTTCTCGTGCCGCTGTACGTCGATCCCGCCATCTCGACGCTGGTCGGCGACTTTGTCGAGCGGCCGACGATGTGCGTGACGACGCGGCGCGAGGACATGACCGGCCTGTTCAACTGCTCGTGGAGCTCGTGCCGCGAGGGCTGCACCTCGGACGTGTTCAAGTGCACGCACATCTACGTGACGTTCATAGACGATCTGAACTTTACCTTCCCGTTCAACGCGACACCGGCGGAGCTGTTCAACCTGACCGACATCGAACGGTCGGACGAAGCGATACTGCTGGTCAACATCAAGGGCTGTGGGTATCCGCCCACCGTCAAGTGCAAGAACTTCACCGACCTGTACGGGTTCGAGGGGGCCGTCTTTCCCTGCTACTACTCCAAACAGAACAAGACGGTCGTGATGACGGCGTACAACCGCGAGGACCAGGTCAACACGATCATCCACTTCTTCGTGGTACCGTTCATCGTGACCGTCGTNAGCTGTTCAACCTGACCGACATCGAACGGTCGGACGAAGCGATACTGCTGGTCAACATCAAGGGCTGTGGGTATCCGCCCACCGTCAAGTGCAAGAACTTCACCGACCTGTACGGGTTCGAGGGGGCCGTCTTTCCCTGCTACTACTCCAAACAGAACAAGACGGTCGTGATGACGGCGTACAACCGCGAGGACCAGGTCAACACGATCATCCACTTCTTCGTGGTACCGTTCATCGTGACCGTCGTCTCGTCGGTGTTTCTCTGCATTATGCACTGTGATTGTAGGTGTAAGAAGGAGCGCCGACGGCACCGGCACCGGCATCGTCGGCCTAGGATAGAGAATCTCAGGTAAGTACCGCGCACCGGCCGGCCACGTCCGTCCGCTGACGTCCGCTCGTTTGTCAACATTTTGTTTGTATTGCCGGCTGGAATGAAATTTAATTAAGGCGCCACACAAATGTTAACCTTCTGTTCTGTGCTCTCCGTGCTACATTCAAAAGCACTGCTGTGCGTCACGCCACCACGGGTGCGCTAGGGACAGGCCACTTTAATGCAATTTGGGTCGGTGTCGGTGTGGCGAAAATTATTATTATTCGTTGTAAACCTTCCACGCGGAATGCGGAGCGACAAAACATTCAACATTGTTCTACAGGCGCACAGACGAAGCACCAAAGACTTGCCGGGCATTGCTAACATTTTGAGCATGTTTTGGACATGTAAACGGCATTCGCATGAAACACTACATAAGCTGAGAATAAGGGCTTCCTAAAATGTTATCTATTACAGACAATAATTTTGAAGAATTAACTATAGTTCTACTATTAACTATAGTAGAAATAGAACTGACATTAGGTTTAGGTTATGGGTAACATATCACTTTCTAAATCTTGATTTAAATACCAAGGTTTATCGACAGATAGTTCTCCTAATAAATTATAGACCTGGAACGGCTCCAGTTCAGTTCAGTTCAGGAGGACATCATTAAAATACTTTACTGAATAGGTTGTCCGGTGTCATTCTTATGACATAATCAAAAGCATGACCTGCTCAAGAGTGCATAATAAGACTTCATCACCTTCGACAGAGGAAATGTCTCAGAGGAGTGTACAAGTACTGAATATGCTAATGTAATTAATTGAGATAGAGTCAATGAAGAATGACCGTTTGTCATCGGCCCAATTCTTGCTTAAACCTGAAACCTTACTTAACCAGGGCTTGAACTCAATATTGGATTTAAAAATCTCCTTTTATGAGCTACTCTTAAGCGTCGGTACTGGATGTCAGCCTCATTCCACTGTGCAGTAAGTACTTTTTTGTGAACTTGGAGACACTCTTACCGACCAGCTAACTGATTTAATTGCCTCATTAACTTACCATTTCGTTTGGTGATGGATGTTGTTACCGTCTGTCGCAATATTGCACATTTTTAGGGCCATTAAAGAACCTGCAGCCTCTCTCTCTCTCCTTCTCTCTCGTCTACCGGATGAAACGTCACGTAGTGCAAATTAAACAGAAAATAGTGTGGCTTCCTGCCATTCTGTCACGCCCAGGGACGCGTACCGTGGTGTTTTGTTTTTCGGCATTCATTTCTTTTTGTTTGCATTCATCTGACAACGTTGATCGTGGTGCTTTTGCTCGGGGACAGTTGCAAAAGCTTCTCTGTTTTTCGTTTGTATGTTCGTTACATCCGATGCGGCACTTTGGTTGGTTTGCAATTTATCGCAGTTCATTACGCTTCGAATTGGAGCCACAGCGTTTCATGCAATGCGTGGAAACAATGAACGAATTTTATTGCTCCCAGAGGATCGGCTGCAAATGGGAAGTGTTGCGGTGTTGTGAGAAGCAGCTCATTTGTTTAATCTTTAATGTGACCCAGCTGGGGAACGGTTTGGGGATGAACATTTTCAGCTGCAATAAGACAGTGTAGTATATGAAGATGGAACGGCACTGGTGTATGCTAATGTACGTGTAAGAAATTACCTTACATTTTAAATTTAACGGCATGGAACGCGCATTTGCTGCTTTTCCAATCAAATCATAACGTTGCGTGGACTACGTGAGGCTAGCGTTGTAATCGACACATTTGCACCTGACGCTATCAGACACGTTATATGCTAATACCATTCCTTAGCACTCCCAACGATGGGCCTTTAGCTTTCAACTTTCACCTTTGAAGCGTTCTAGAGCAAGTTCTAGTGCTGGCTGGTTCCAATTACGAGATCGAAATCGGTACCCTTATTAACTTCCTTTAGGCGGTAGCCTTACAGTAAGGGAGGGACCGAAAAGGGACTAAACGGACGCTAACGCCTGCGTGAGTCCCATATACATAGCGCAGTGGCGTGTAAAACGTTCAATCCTTTGCCGAGAGCCGTCCGTATGTACCCGGTTGCGATTTTGGTACAATTTTTGATTCACCCCGAACCGAAAATCGACCGCTGAACGAACGTTCGCCGTGTGGAATTAATTATTTTAAACAAGTTTCTCAAATGCTTTCGAGAGAAGTTAAGTGTGCGCTTCTCGATCGGTTCGTCCTTGACCGGGAAGTGCAGCAAAGTGTGCTGCGAAACAGTGTGCGCTGCATGAGTAACCACATCCTGGTCGGTGTGACCTTCACGACTCTACTGGGGCTGGTGTAAGTAAGGGCCGATACACTCTCTTAGATACGTGATTAAACGTCGATTTTGCATCAATTACATTGCGAGTGAAGCACACGGAAAGCCTTCCCAATTCTTATCATTGATTGCTTCCACTGCAGTCGCAGGTGCAATCCACCTTCCGGGACGTTTCGGGTTTAGGTCGAGAGCCTGCACCTCGGTGGTGTCTGCACTTGACCTTAGTGCACACACTTCAGCTTCTTGTCATTTGCCAGCTTCAGCTTGATGGACGATTTTTACCGGCTTGACAAACGGCCCGATTGACAGCACTGCATACGGCATGGAATGGAACACAAAAAATACACACACACACAGACACAAAATCGAACGTCAAACTCCCATACCAATGGAGTTCCGAATGGTTCCGACAGAAAGGTTAATGCAAAGGTGGTCGGTTAGAGTGGGAATCGTGTTTTGTTCGTCTTTTCGCTTCCGTGAGCTGTTTTTTTTCTTCTTTGGTTTGTAGCTGGCTCGGGGATTTTTGTAGCGTCCGCTGTGCTGTCGATGCTGCCGTGGAAATTTNTTGCGATTTTGGTACAATTTTTGATTCACCCCGAACCGAAAATCGACCGCTGAACGAACGTTCGCCGTGTGGAATTAATTATTTTAAACAAGTTTCTCAAATGCTTTCGAGAGAAGTTAAGTGTGCGCTTCTCGATCGGTTCGTCCTTGACCGGGAAGTGCAGCAAAGTGTGCTGCGAAACAGTGTGCGCTGCATGAGTAACCACATCCTGGTCGGTGTGACCTTCACGAGTCTACTGGGACTGGTGTAAGTAAGGGCCGATACACTCTCTTAGATACGTGATTAAACGTCGATTTTGCATCGATTACATTGCGAGTGAAGCACACGGAAAGCCTTCCCAATTCTTATCATTGATTGCTTCCACTGCAGTCGCAGATGCAATCCACCTTCCGGGACGTTTCGGGTTTAGGTCGAGAGCCTGCACCTCGGTGGTGTCTGCACTTGACCTTAGTGCACACACTTCAGCTTCTTGTCATTTGCCAGCTTCAGCTTGATGGACGATTTTTACCGGCTTGACAAACGGCCCGATTGACAGCACTGCATACGGCATGGAATGGAACACAAAAAATACACACACACACAGACACAAAATCGAACGTCAAACTCCCATACCAATGGAGTTCCGAATGGTTCCGACAGAAAGGTTAATGCAAAGGTGGTCGGTTAGAGTGGGAATCGTGTTTTGTTCGTCTTTTCGCTTCCGTGAGCTGTTTTTTTTCTTCTTTGGTTTGTAGCTGGCTCGGGGATTTTTGTAGCGTCCGCTGTGCTGTCGATGCTGCCGTGGAAATTTTGCTCCTCTTCTCCCCTTCTCCCCCAAAGTGGCCCGAGGGGGGGGACAGCCACCCGGTTGTCGAAAAGTGGATGACAATCGCGTGACAGTTCCCTATAAACCGCCACCAAATGAACAGTCGGCCCATGCCCATGCTGGCGGTGGATTATTTGTTATTTCATTATGGTTAATAGGGCGGTGGCGGTGAGCACCACTCGGTCAGTGTGGTTTGGCGCTGGCAGGAATGCCAGCATTGCCACTCACCGTGCACCTCACTTTGCGCCTTCTGGGGGATGGCAACATTTGCCGTGCTTTGCGTTTTGCTCTGGCAAAACCACACAGGCCTTGTTCCGTGTGCCCGAATCCAGACGTGGCCCCTTCCAGTGGCCTTCACGTTCATTTCCGCTTCTGCTGCACGTACACACTCTAGCACCACACACACAGTGAGTTTTGTTTTGTTTTTTTGTTTAACAACCTCCTGCTTACCACCAGTCCCATTATTGATGTGACCAGAGCAGGTAGTCCCCAAAAATTTAGTGTCGCTTAGCTGTGGCCACAACGGCCTACCCCCTCCCCCCCTTTGCCCACTTCTTTACCCCTCCCCCCCACGATGCCGTGCATAATGAGGGACTCGTTGAAGTGGTGCTTCCACGAACTGAGATCATAATCCCCTCGTTCCCCAAATGCCGCACGACAAGGGCCTGGAAGTGTGTGTGTGTGTGTTTTTGTACCTTTTTCCTTCTTTTCGGTTTGTTGCGAAGGCTTCTTGTGTGACCTTCGTACAATGGGATGGATGTGTTCATTTTGTCACCTGACCTGCAACCTGCAACACTTCAAGCATACCCCGGTAATTATGGCACTGTGGAAACACGTGGGTATGAATAATGGAGCACTCACTACACACTTGACCGGGTCATTGTAGCGTGGTGCCAGACGCACATACAAACAGCAAACCACGAGCGATTGTGCTTCGGGCGGCAGAATCTGCGTAATCTATGGTGCCGTTGCGGTAGGCCTCGCCGTGCTGAAACATAATATTAATATTGGTGGGAAATGTGGGAGAAAGTAAATTATCGTGAGCACCCACCCAGCAGCAGTTTGATTCAAAACATTCTGGACAAAGAGTGAAACGGCATATCATTATTGTAAGGCAAAGGTTGAAGGATGTCGCTTTTCAAAGAAATAGATTTGCAACTGTTGAGATCCCAAGCGAAGATCTTCGTTGACAGATTTGGGATAAGTGTCTATCAACTTTGGGTTTCACACAATATAATCATTTGAAATTGGCATGTAATTCCACTGAAAATCGCAATTATCAGTTCATCTTCACAAATCCTAGTGATATTATGCAATAATTTTGCCAAATTATGCTAAGCACAAGTTTATCTCATTATTAAAGCGAAATAAAGTTTCGGATTAGTAGTAGAAGTATTGGCAATAAAACGAAAGACCTAATAAAAAGGAAAAACCAACAAAAGGTCCAGTACGCTGTTTGCCAATCTGTTGATAGTCGGTTTCACTTTTTTTCTTTTTTTCGCCAGAATCCATTTTCCTGGAAATTTGAATTCTTGGCGAAATGAAATGTTCCAAAACGTGCTAATGTCTCTTGCTTCGCAACCGGAACCGGACGAGTGGGAACCATTTTTTGCGCCACACGTACAGTATCGTAAGCAACGCGGCAACACTTTCGGTGTAGCAACTGTCACTTAAAAGAACTTATCCAAGGCACGTAACAACGACAGCAATCGCGTGAAAGGAAGGCACGAACCGCCTGAGAAATGGTCGAGATACATCAATTTATTGAGCAGCGCCTTAGAACAAGAAACAAAAAAAAGCAACGTTTTCCCGTTTTACTTTTAATGCCGAGAGAAAAGGGATTGGTGAACCAGAGCGATCGCCAGAACCGAGCCAAATTGTTAAACATTGGGTGTAAAACGATAAAATATTAGCCATCGTCAGATAGATGGACGGGTGCTGACTTATGCTGACCCTTCCTCGAGGGGTGATGGGAAGGAGGGTTGGGTGTATGTAACCCCATCACCCGAGAGGTAAGCAATGATATTCCTTTTTTTGCTTTTTGCATTCTTCCCCACTGGTAAAATCCATTGCCATTCATTGGAATACTTTAACGTGGTGAAGACTTCATTAGAAATTCTCCACCAGTACGCCCAAATTGCTATTGCACTCCTTGTACACAAAGTGTAATATGTGTGTGTGTGTGTGCGTATGAGAGAGAAAGAGAGAGAAAGAAAGAGGAAAAAAAGGGGAGCAAAATAGAACGGAAGGAACGATCACGATGCTTATGCTGATGTTCATGTTCACGTACTGGTTAGGAGTGCCTAGCAAGATGCTGCTACCGCCACTCATGGTGTAGATGATGATGATGATGATGAGAATGGTTCAATAACGGGCTCGTTCTTAAAAGCTTGCAAATAAGTTCCCGCACCCTGTGTGGAGTGAAGCAAAGTGGCCCTTCTAGAAAAAAAAGCCCGAAAGCATTATGGATGAGGTGAAAGATGAAGAAAAATAGGATGCAAATAAAGTGTACGGCAATGGCGGAAAAGCGGCCAGATAAGACGGAGAAGGAAAGTGAGACGCGGTTGATACCGGGATGAAAGGCAAACGTAGAAGTGCTGCTAGGGCGACTACTGATAGTATCCTACTCACCAACTCACCTTCTTCCGTTCGCCTTTCATTCTTCTCCCGTTTGAGTGGGAAGGAAGACATTTGATAAGGTCCATTTTTTTTTTGGCAGAAATTAATCTCTCTGCGAGCGTGTACACGCGGGAATCGGGAGGCGCTAACGATGTTTAACGGTAAGGGTGATAAATTCGAGCATTTCGGTTGATGTCAGTTACATACAGTCCCATCATCTTTCTCGGAACTGCTGCCACAACAAATAGCGAATGTCCCAGCATAAAACGTGCAGTGCGCCTTAAACAGGGCCGAACGAACAAAGATTGCGGGTTTTTTGTCCATTTTAGCTTACTCTACTCACTCGAAAACAGGGTATTTGTGGCTCGTTTTTACACATTTTTTAAAAATATAAAGCATATTTATATTTAACTACTTATTTGTTGACTTTTTGATACAAAAAATTGTTTCGTAAATTATTTACATTTTGTAGCAAATTTATAAATTACTATATAAAAGTCGAGACTCTCACAAAAGTGCTTCGAGCACACAGCTTTGTAGTTTCAGCCCAGGCGTGTATGGAAATAAATAATTGAGCAAAAACATCAAAGCACTTGATGAGAGCCCACAGAGCGACAAGAAAACACTGAATGAAATTTATCACAGCGTAGCTAAATTGAAGTGAAACTGAGGAACCAAAACGGGAAATACAATTTTGAATGCTGTTGCAATCAATAAGCAGGTAAAGTAAACAAAATGATTCATAAAAACACATAAACCACTCCGATGGGAATAGAGAAACCATACCGCAAAAGAAAAAAGAGAAAGAGAGAGAGAGATAGAGAGAACGAAAGAGAACGCGATGTGATCCGACCCATCACTTAGATAAATGAGGAAGCTTGCATAGCTGAAATGAAGAAAGACACACAGTCGCAAACTTATCTGTATCTGTTTTGTTTTTCTGCCGACTTTTTTTTCTCCAAGGGAATGCAAAAGAAAAACAATAATAAAAGCACCCCCAATGATTCATCCGCGGAAGTACACCATGAAACGCGTGTTCCACTTCCAGCCAAAATTTATGTAGCGAAGGTGAAATGTATTTCGCATCGCATTTGATGAGCCAAATTTGCATTCCAAATGCAAAGCGGATCCGTGTTTTTGTTGCGGATATGCTCAGTCTTGCCAGCAGTCCGTCTCAGCAGGGCGGTATGACGAAGCCTCGACACCGACACCGACACCGGCAACGGTAGAACCGCAAAAACCGAGTAGCAAAGGGGAATCCGCGACGAATTTCTTTATTAAAAACATATTTTCATTGGCACGCCCGAAAAACTTGCGAACAACTTCATTCCAAAGAAGGGAAAACCGGGCTACGGAAGGGCTACAGAAGGGCTACGGAAGAGAGTGTGCTGATGGTACACGCTTTATAGTGTACTGCACGACATCTTTGGATTACGGGAGCACCGGAACACATAGTGAACTTGAAGCTTTCTTGCTTTCTTCCACCAAAACAAAGCCAACCGAATGAATGGAATAAAAAAAAATGGCGAAACGAATAAAAACACAACAATAAACCCAACCAAAAAAAAAAGGACGAGTTTGAAACCCAGGCCGGCAATAGTTCGTGGAGTGGAAATCATAAAACACGTGCCTGTACGATTTAATGGCACATCGCATGCGAAGAAGCTATTTGGGCAGATTCACCGCGTCACTGCGATGTCGCGTGGAGTCGATCGGTCGACCGGTCAGGATATCATCATTGGTGCAAATTGGAAGGTAACGAGTTCTTCCACTGGTACGTTTGGTGCCATGCTCACCTGCACGTCACACAAAATGGTCGAACCGTTTCGTTCTGCATTGTATGCATACTGAAAGGGAAGGTTGGCATTTGTTGAAAGTAACCTCAAATCGATGACTTCTTCAATTGATGCAGACAGATGTAGTTCTTAGTGGTATCGTGGAACATATTAAATTAATACGGTTTCTCTTCTCTCTTGCTCTTTTCAACCACACCACAGTGATTCATCAATATCGACACGAGTGGACATGCTGACACCGGCGATCGAAGTGTACAAGCCGCCACTCTGACACAAGGATGACACCCTCGAGAGCAACCTCGGCAACCCGTCGACCAGTAGCGACCTATGACGAGGTATCCTTCCGTGTCCGTCACCATGCTACGACGTTCCACACCGTTCCCTCCGATCGCGCCACCGGTCCACCCGTCTGGCCGTTCTCACCATACTCGCCGGAACCGTCGTCACGCTCCCATCGTCCGCGCCGGTATCAACGCTCACGCCTTGGTCGCTGCTGTCCCTGTTTCTGCTGGCCGGTAGCATTGCTTCCGGCACCAGCCGGTTCGATCCTCATCGTAGTCGCTCATTTGTATACGATCTCACCGTCAACGGCAGCCGGCAGCCCGTTTGGTGCGGAACTGCGTCACCGTATGGTTCATAGCGTTGGCTTCCCAGCGGGTGGATGCCCTGCACCACGAAGAATGGTGAACAGGTGCAGGTAGGTATGGTCAGGTTGTTGGGAGTGATTCCGATACAGTCCAGATAGGAACCACACAGGAAGAGCAGATTCGTTTGTGCATTCGACCAACGTTTGCTTTATTCGAGCTAGGGAACGCTCTAAGCCATCGCTGGACGATGCTAAGGGTAGTGGCCTGCACACTAAGCTGTACATAGTGGTTATAACATTCGGATCAACCAGCTCCCCGACCCGACGGTCCGTTTGCGTTCCGTTCCGTTCCGTGTCGTCTGTCGTCCGTTCCTCCGGCCAAACCGAATCGAATCGAATGAAAGGTTGAAAGCGTAGTAACGATAATAAATATCAACAACTCACAATAGCTTGAACATTTTCCAACCCCCGTCCGGACCCGATGCTGCTCGAATGGGTGCCTGCGAGCATTCCTCAGTATGTTTCGCTTTTCGTTTTCCTTCCTTCCATTTTTTTGTTGTTATTGCTGAAATAATTCCGTTAAGAAAGCGTGACCTTCTTTCTCACAACCTTCCCTTTATGGGTTGACCGATCACGAATAGCCTTTGTGTCTTGGTAAGAAAAAATCTGGAGAAACGCTCCCCAACTTGTGGGGATCGTTCTCGATGCCAAGCGCTAGAAATAGCAGCATACCGGTAAGGGTGTGCGTAAGGCGCAAAAATGGAAAGGTTTCGGTGCAAGAACCGATGGATAGTTTGTTTGCTTGACCCACTTCACCGTGAAGCGAATCTTTTGTAGTTCTGTTTTTTTTCTTGTGTTTCCTATCCTCGTTTTTTTTCCCCTCTTTCGCTTATGGTCGAAACCCATCTTCGTGCACCTCACGTGGACGTCCGGCGGATGGCGGATAATTTTTGCAGCCAACCCGTTCACCAACGGTAACGGCAACGTGCGCCATATTGGACGGTGCCACTTTAGATAGGCTGATAAGTATCCGCAAACGGCGCAAATCGTGCTGGGCCGTATGGCAAACATCAACAGCGCTACAAAGTTAACAAAGAGGGGGGCCATGCTAGTGCTGGACGGTGGTAAAAGAAAGAAGGAAAAAATAAAACGAAACAAAGCACGAACGAACGAGCCCCATTCGGTCAGTTTTGGCAGGACGTGAGAAATTGGACGTACATAAAGAGAGAAAACGCACACACGGACAACACCAACGCCGTATGCATGTGCTTTCCGGCCAAAGAAGGTTTGCAAATTGCGTCTAGAGGTCTTTCTTTTTGTTGTTTGTTTTCCTTCTGCTGGAAACACCTCCGTGAAGCCGCTGAAGAAAAACACACCCAACACGCCGTTTGAAATGCCTTTTAAACCTTGTATCGTTGGCTGTGGGGGGACAGCCGTCGTACGATCCGTAAACGACCACAACGTGAGCTAAAAGCAACCATTTGCAGCTCGTTCCATAAAACCAAAACGCATCACGCGCATCGAAGGCAACATGAAGTGACCAACGGGGAAGCAAAAAAGAAACAAAAACAAACAAACGAAGACAACAAACGCTCAGCAGTGTAATTCGATGTAGCCTAAAATGGGCGTCATAAATGGTTAAACGGTACGAATTATGGTAAGAACGGTTCGCCATCTCGGGACACGGCGCAGAAAGGACGTGTGTAACATGTGGCAGCAGCATGAGCAACAACACGCTAAAGCAACAAAGCAACACGACAAGGATTAGCGAAACAATCTCTTTAGGGTGTCAAATTATTCCAAACAAAAAATGCATACCAAAGCTAATATAAATTCAGTCCCACAAGCATGTAGCAGCGTACGTAAAGCGATTGGTAAATGATTAAACTAAATGAAACAGAAAACCCCCGGTTACATAACAGCAAACGATAAGCAAATATGAACAGAAGTAAACGAAGCGTTGTGGATAACCCTTAGCCATTGTTTGGGAAAGCCAGAACAGAGAAAATGGAACAGAAAAAGCAGCATCAAAAAAACAAGTCATAGAAACACGTACGGAAGCGTCACTAGGTTTTAGTACAGCAGGCGTAGCGTTTAAGTAAGTAAGCAAAATTAGCTAAGAAGTAGTTATAATAGAAAAGCAACAAAACAAAGCAACAGAAACATGAAAACAAACGGGATAATGTAAGTAGGATGTATGGGTGTGAATGTTTGCTGAAACATGAACAGCATTGTTGAAAGGTAATAAGGAAACGTGGGATGAACTTTTGAAGGGAAACCATGGAAACGTTTGCTTTTCGCATGAAATGTAATTTTATCTTTCGTTTCTCAACACATGATTGTGTGACAAAAGTATAGGAAATTTAAAGATAGAGTACTCATACAATTCTTACTTACATTTTCTTTGTTTTCTATATATTTATATTTATTTGTTAATTTTTTACTCAGTTTCTTATGTTTTTGGTGCTGCTTCTTGCTTTCGTTTTGTAAGGAATTATCTACTTTGTTCTCCATCGCGGTTTTGATTTTCTTTTCTAAATAAATCAATATTAACTGCACAATAGAAGGGTCAGTTTCTTGTTCAGTTGAAGTAGATGTGATTCTTTTTTTAATCGTTGCTCAACTTCTACAATTTATTCATGTTCAGCCAGTAGTTGACAAGATGTCAAACATTCGACCACAAAACATTCAGCAAGCCGTATCGTCATTTCTTTTTTTTCTGCCAATAAAAATAAAACACTCGTAAAATTGTACCATTTTTTCATGATTTCAGTACGATGCAACATTTTCTAAACAAAAAAAACACACAACATAAGTCACGCGTTCGTTACATTTCTCGCCAGGCCGGCCATGAAACACTGTGGGAATGAAAGCGTCGATACATTGTTTTGTAGTTTGTCCTTTGAGTGTGTGTGTGTGTATTATCGTACCATGGTATCGATCGATCGATGTGTAAAGCCTAAGCCAGGAAGCTTTGTTTTTATTTGTTGAGGCCGATGAACCGAATCGACATTAAAGATTCAACAGCTGAATCCATAACGAACGTAAATTACCGTTCAGGCTGTTAATAACTGGTTCATCTAGCGTCTTTGTCGTTATTTATCTTTTATCTAATTTCCCTTTCATTACACTTTGCGTTTAGGATTTGTTTGCTAACAATAGCAGAGTATAGTTATCAGTACAATTGTTTGGAAAAGAGGTTCCATGCTGCTTCTTTCATTCAAAAGCTCTGCTTTATTGTTTAGCATCCAATCCGTTGTAAAGTCTTTTATCAATCATTCAGCTTTATTCTTTCTAGCTCGCTTACCATTTAGACAAACCAAGGGCTTTAATGTCTTGGGTTTAATTTGTAGACTGGAGTTCTTGCTGCTCGTTGCTTTACACAGCATTCCAATGACTTCCAATTCGTGCGACAACTCTGGCCTGGTGGTTTGATGATAAACTTCTGCTTTCATCATCAGCAGAATGCCAACGAACGCTTTGCTATGATTCTTTAAACAGATAATCATGCCGCGCATCAGTAAGTGATTGCCATCAAGCTGTGTGTGCGTAGATGATACCGTCTCGATTGCTAGAAACAAGCGCAAAAAGTTGACTCTAGGCCGGAATGTTTACAATCATTATGATATCTTTATTATGGTTTGAGCGATTCCATTGATTAGCTTATTTAGCTCGTTTGTTGCGCTTCGTGAAGATGTCTGTCTGTCTGTATAGGATTGTGGTTTCATTTGTGCTTGAATGAATAATTACCAATCTAAAATATGTTGCTTTTTCTTCTCTTTTTTTTGTAAACTGAAAACTCATTCTCCGTGGTAGTAAAATCTTCTCCCTGCCAAAACCAAACCAAGTTCGCGTGTGACTCGAATATGTTGCGTTTACCATGAAGAGCCGGTAAATGAATATACATAAAAATACTTTTTAATGGCTCCACAGAGGGTGCGCGTATGATTTCGCCTTTTACGCGTTGCATGCGACGAGGTCGAGCCGGACGCTCGATGGTTGCTCGCAACGCAACGACTCGGTGAGTTTATTTGCCCCCCGAGAGAACGCACATCGTCGGTTATGCGACGGCCTGCCAGCCGTGTGTACTACCACCAGACCGAAATCGTTGTCATTTTAAATCAGTTTAAAAATAATTTCAACTGTCACTTTGGGACGAACGATCAGCTTTACGCAATCTGCTGCAGCCCTGCAGGCAAGCCTTTTCCAAGGTAGATAAATGTAACTATTAGTTGTTTAATCGGTCTCGGGAGAAACTACATCCATCAGCTTTCTTTCGACCGTCGCTACGAAACCGGTGAGAAATGACGGGTGGCTTAGCTATGATATGCTTGTACTACGTTCAGAACTAGATGGAGGTCAATAATTAAAGTTTCTTTTGTTTTTTTTTTTGTTCTTGATTTACGTTAATTGTTCCTTTTTTTCGTTTTATAATTAAGAATCTAAGTAGAAAGCAAAGAACGATAATTTGTGCATGACAATATACAAAGTAACACAAAAGAAAATATCTAGGTGTATAAACGATAACTATGAACAAAGTGAAGGAATTAAGCATAAACCCAATTTAACAGAAAAAAAACAAAGAAATCAACAACAGCAAAAAGATAGAAACTAGTCAAACCGGAACGCAAAATTAAAAAAAAAAACAAAAATCAAATCTAGCGCGAATAAAGCAAACATGACGCCAGTTAAAGCAAAGCATTTAGCAAACAAGAAACAACACCGTTATTAAAAGGGGTTTGAGAAGGTGTGTTGATCGTATATCGGGATCGACCACGTGACACGATGGAGACGCCTGGTGATTTGTAAGCAATACTGATTAGTTGGGTGCATTTTCCACCGTTTATGTTACTGTTTTGCATGTTTTGATTTGCTTTTTTACAACCCAGAGAGATACCGTTTATTTGTGCTACTTTTTGTGATGATTTACGCACATATTATGGAAGGTTGGCTATGGCTAGGTAACAGCAAAGCGTCATACTAGAACGTGAAGATGATACATCTCTTTCACCATTTACTTTATCTTGTCTTCGTCTGATAAACAAACAACCTACGCAAACGTGTACCTATGTTGAGGCAATAACATGTCTTCAAGGTTAAATAATATTACGCTGATCAAGATACGAGCCAATCTATTTTCCCGGACGGCGCACCAGCTGTGTGTGTATGTGCCCCATCGGTTACTGTTGTGGATTTGATTGTTTTACGAACAGCAGAGCATGAAACTAGTTTGCCATTATGGTGCGGTAGGAAAGCTGGTAGCAACAACAACATATACATAAACTAATATTTGACCACACATTGGTACCACCAGATACAAGTTGTCTGTGAAGGCTTTTCTCGGGTGAACACGCACCAGTGCAACTAGCAGGAACAGGACTCGTACCACACATCACTTATGCCATGTGAAGAGAACTTCCGACGTCGCGTAAGTGAAAATTTGCAACAAAAAGAGCAGCTTTTCACCGTATGTCCGAGGTCGTTGTCAACCCGTCTAGCCTGAACGATTTCCAGCGTGAACGTTTTCCAACAGTTCACATTAAAGACTTTTAAACTAGCACACACATACAGAGTCACACACACACACACACATGGAAACAGTGTGCTTGTTATGGATGGTAGTTCTTGAGCTCAGCCAACCGGAAGCTATTTAAAAAAGGGCAACCGCACGGTACGGGTCAACTGCACGGATGGAGTTGCGAATGAAAAGTTCGCAAGTCGATTCGTCGAAAAGAACCCATTTGGCACTGGGTAGCGGGCAACGGGAGAAACAAAACAAAAAACACACGCACACACACACACTGCTATAGATGCACACGAAAGAAAAGCATATGGAAGGGTTGGCGTTTGTGGTGACATTTGCGTGGTGTGTGCTGGTGGCTGACTAAAGTCGACAAACAGGCGGCTCGCTTTCTTGCTGCGAAAAAGCCTGTCTCGATGGGAGCCACCATGGGAGGTAAGAAAGGCAAACAAATAAAACCATCGCATCCTGATTTCCTGTTTTTCTTGCAGAAGAATATGGTTTGTTTATGCGAATGAGTTCCGTTCCGGAGACGAACTCGTCATCGTGTCTCCACGTATGGTGGTGTGCCTTTTAAGGGCAAAGCTGAATTCCATGAAAAGAAGAAAAAAAACACACACACTCATACACATTCCAAGCGAAACATTGTGCCCTGAGAACTGAGGGAGTGACGGTGCGTTCGAAAATTCCGGCACTAAATGAGATAAAACTGTGTGCCGGAAAAAATAGGCCAATCGTCGATCGGAATCGTCGACAGGGCAACAAGGGAAGGTTGCGTTGCGTACTAAGGATAGATTCTCTTTTTTGAAACAAAATACACCCCGGGATCCGGTTTTTATCACACGCTGCATTCAAATGCAATAACTTTGAACGTCATAAAAGAAGTAAATCCTTCTTTTTCGTGTGTTTCAGGCAACGTTTTCCTTCCTTCTTTAGTAGACCACTCTTACTAAAGACCTTCCACTCGGAATGTCAGCCGTGTAGTAGATTGCGTGTTTGCACTTAGTTTGCCCAGGCCAACTGCCACCGCAAAGCCGCAACGCAATCTCCTGTTTAAGTAATTTTTAACCTTTTTTAAACTTTTTAAAAAACCACAACTCCGTGTGCCCTGTTTCTTCGGGAATTGTTTATGATGGAAAGTTGTTCGGTTGGTTTTGATGACTTCTGCCGTTGCCGACAACGTGGAAACGGGTGGAATAAACTATTCGACCATCATACGCGTGGTCCAGTCCGGGTCCGGGAGCGATTTATTGACTGACGGACGATGAGAATTGCAGGCGGATTGACGTTTCTCGTGTTCTGTTTTGCTCTTTCTTGGTACTTGGCGCTAAGGTCCGCACTGAAAGAACGGTTCGTTTTGGGGCGAATAGTTACTACAGAGTGAAACACTCTTTTTGTGCAAAGTATTATAACTGCATTAACTCCATTATGGCTAACTTTTCTGGTTTCATTCCGAGCAAACGAACCGCCCTACCATTTGTTGTTTTGTGTGACACCGAACTTAAATGCTACAATGCTTTTTCCTAATGGACTATTCACCTTGTACGGTTCGTACGGCACACCGGCACCCAGTTGGGGTGCCCCCATCTTTGTTGCCGAACTTTTGTAGCGCCGGTGTTGTTGCAGGAAACAGACATCCAGCACGCCACGCTCATCCGAACGCTGCTTGTGCTTCGGGGCTCAGTGTGTGCCGTTTGTCGCTTGCGTGTCTGAATGTCAACTGTCCAAAAGTCATCTGCCCTCTTCCACCGTCGGTCATCCTCTCGTCCTCTCTCTCTCTCTCTCTGTGTATACGTTTCGCCCCGTTGCGGTACACCCGTAGTGGTGCACCTTCTTGTGGTCATGCTCAAGGCCTAAATACACGCCACGGCATGACATGGCCGTCGGTTTCGGGGCGTTTTAAAAGCAAAGCGACACTGACACAACAACGCTCGCTGTAGAGAAATGGGACCACTGATTGTTTAACGAGCGAGCTATTCGGCAGGTGTGAAGGTAACGTACCACGCTACCACGGCTACAAATGCCGCTGATGGGACAAACGACCGATCGGGATGTGCAAACGAACAAATTAAACCATTCCACGTGATCAATTGTGGACAGTTGCAGCTTTACTGTTTGCGTTTCGATTGTCATAGGGGAGAAAGAATCGAGCCGAAGGATGTACAAAATGAAATCGAATGTGTTTAGATAGCAGCGCGTGTGATGTGCATCGGGATTTGTCTATCAATCCTTCTGTTAACTAAGTAAAAATGGCTTTTTTTTATAAACGGATTTTTATACCATTCTGCTGGTTGTAAACAAATTGGGATCTTTTCTATTGAACAGCTCGTTGGTACGAGCTCGTATTTCGTATTTCAATGTCTTTCTCATTTTTAACATTCGCGAACATTTTTGTTTTTCCTCGAAAATAATTCCAAACCGAACGTGCCAATTTCTATTGAAAAGAAAGTTCCAAAGTTCGTTTTGCTGATGCCTGTTGCCCAACGGCTGATTTATTGCCAGTAAAACATCGCCAACACCTGGCGAAAGGGGGCGCTTTGCGTAAAGAGGACGAATAATGATGCCATTTGCTTTTGGGCGCACTATTTTACGATATAATTGAACTTTTCGAAAGTTAATTACGAGCCAGGTTAGCATGCTAACGAGGCGTAATTTCGTCGCTGTTACCCTTAGCAACGGTTACGCTTTTCTTAACACAACAGCTTTAGCGTTTAGCGTTGATTAAGCTACTACCTGTTGTTTGGCTACCGTTTTGCTTCTCGGGTAAATTATGCTTAAGCAACAAAAAACATACAGTGAAGATGTCCCATTCCCATTCCCCAGATGTGCTAATGCTAATTGATGTTTGTGTTCAATATTGTTTAACCAATGATTAGTTTTGATGGAATTGAAGCGGGTCAATGAACGTGCTATAATTTATGTTTCCTTTTTCCCAGTCCACGCACCATCTCCGAAAATGATTACTATATGCGATGAAATAATCATAACCCTATCAGGGGATACCCAGCGAAAGCCGGAAAAAAGTCGTCCAAATTGGTACGTAATTTCCCCCGAACGCGTTGGCGTTGGTTTGCCCTGTTTGGGTGAAGTGTTTATTTGTGCTCGCGATCTAACCTAAACTACCCAGTAATTCCGTTTAATTGGAAGTACCTTTTCCGAATCCGATGTGTAATTCGATGGGCGCGGTACCAATCGAAAATTGTCAACCGTGGAGGGAGTTGGTTAGTTTTTGTGCTGTTGTTTTGTCAACAGCGAGCGGAATGAAATATTTAATTCCTTTGCCGTGCGGGTACCGACTTTGGTGGTACCACGTCGCGGAGACACACGTGCTCAATTATTTAACATCATATACCCATTAGAGATATTGAGCAACGTTTTCTACCAATGTAAAATCGGTGAAAATATGTAAGTTTTGCTGTGCTTTTTTTGTGATCCTTTACAGAAATCCTTAAGGAAATGAGATTTGCTAATAATAGGACTCACCCAAGAACAAGCGATAAGAAATGAAGGGCTTTTGGAATTCGTTCGTTTAACCGTTTGAAAAGAACGAAAAAAGAAGCACACCGTGGGTTTTTTTTTCGCTCCATTTTTAGAAATTCGCTCCAATCCAAGCAATCCAAGCAATCAATAACAACACCAATTTCAGTACCTTTCTTCCAGCACAGTGGTTTAGGGTCCGTTCACTTACGAAAGCTCACCATTATGCACTGCGACCTTGCAGGGTGACCATGTAGGTGTATGGGTAGGCGGATATGTTTAAGTGGCATTGAAAGTTTTTGTTCAAATGCTCAAGCTGTTCCTTGACCATCGGCACTGCAAATCGGTAATCGATTGGCTTCTCCGGCTTCTCTGTGGTACGCTGGCAGTGCGCGGGCTGCGAACCGTTCACTGCAGCAACGTCTTTTGACAGCAGCAGCAGCAGCAGTAGGTCAGCATCGTTCCCAACCACCACGGCACACGGGTAACCTCGGGTGACCCGCATGTTGACTGGCATGTCGATTTTACTAAGTACGCTTTCGACCTTTCAGCATCAAGAAGACCCCGGGGCGGTGCCGTAAATTCAACCATGGAAAAGTTCAGTAGCTCTCATTCATTCGACCGCTCACGCTCAGCCACTCTATTATTGAACGATTATTCGCGCCGGGAAGGATTGTCGGCTCTTTATTTACACCGATTGCGACTGTGATTTCCCCCTGCGCTTGAAGGTGAGAGACAAAACGAAACCAAAAGCCCAAATCCCAATTCTGTCCATCTATTATTGGCATTTGGAGGTATTTTTGGCGCTTCCACAAAAGACCAATGGAAGTCACCCGATTGGTGGAGAAAAATGGAAGAAAGCAAAGCACAAAGAAATGCTGCACACACATACACACAGCACATTGTACGAACGCTTGTACGATTGTTTCCGAGAGCTGAAGAAAGTTGGTAGAAGAAAGCTTTTACTCTCTATTTAACAAAACGGCTGCCAATGGTTAAGCTTGGTGCCATTTGGGGATGTTTAGGTTACCTGTATAATTCAAACTCTGTCATGGAATATCCCGAGAATTGGCGTTGAGGTTTGGCTGCTCACACACCTTTTCCCAAAAATGAGAGGAACATTTAAATTTTTATACCGATTATACAACACTTTCACTACTCCACAATAGGACGTTTAAAAATATTTCCAATCGGAGATAAAAAAAAACACACACACAAACATTGTATGAGGCAACAATATTTGACACCGTTCCTTTCCCTTCCGAAAGGATAGGACGCGGGATAGGACACGAGAGCCCTTGTGCGTACGTGTGTGGGTAGCACGTTTATTTATATTTAATAGAGGCTCTAATTTAATATTCACATTGCGTGCCTAAAGCATGAGAGCTATCGAGCAGATATGGTCAGTCGCCGTTTAGGTGAGCTTAGCCTGAAAGTGACAAACATCCCCTAAAAGCGGTGCGGTCCACCGAAAAGGGGTGGTTCTGATCCTGGGGTTGAGCATCGACATGTTTTCATTATTGATCAGTGAACCGGTGGACTTCAGTTCTCTTGACGTCAACCGTCTAATGGGCGATGGAAGGCAGGAAACACCCACGGTTAAAGTAACAAACAAACCAAAACAAAATCTGGTTTTGTTAGCGCCATTCGCAAACGCTGTTCCTACCTTGACGATCTACCTTAATCGCACTTGGTATTAAGTAAAGCCTTAACCTTGCAAACTTCACCACACCACCAAAAACAACACTCACGAAATATCAAACTGTTTGGAAGCTTCATTAAGTAATTCCTTGTGAACCAACTTTAAGACTGTGCGTTTGCTAAAGAGCCCCAAACAAAACGTATTTATTACTTTTTTTGGCAGTGCGTTTGAGTAGAGAGAACAACACAAAACAACCCTCAAATCCACCGTAGCACTTTTATGGGCCATTATGAGTTGTGGTTTTCAGACCCTCAGGCCCTCTTTCCTGCGCCTGCCCTTGCTTTGTGACCAATTTGGGCTGTAGACTGTGTGTGTGTTTTTATTTTTTATTTTAATGTTTTTCTCATTCTTGATGAGCCATCACAACCTGTTAGAGCTTGACAAACTGTCGAGGCGATGTTGTGTGCACAGGGGCAACTGTGAAACTTCCGTCATCAAAATCAGCAAACCTCTCTTCGGGGAAGATAAGTTGTTTTACTTCTCCCCGTACATTTTCACTTCCTGACAACTGTTGGGAATTTGGTCCGAATGGACCACAAACAAAACAAAGCATTCTGAAAGGTTGCAAATCACATTTTCAGCACCATTGGCACGCATCTCACAGCGGCTAAAATGGGTGAGTAATTAAATTAAACTGATACACAGATATTTTTTGTTGTTTTCACCCGAATCCAAACGAGCAACAAATTCCCGGCAGAAATCAGTTCCCCCATACGTGGAGCAATCAACTGTCAAATGGTTTGAAATTTGATTAACGATAACATCAACAGTGCTGTCCGGGAGGAGGACCCACTGTCTACAGGGTACGAAAAACACTGTGGCTAGTTTTGAATGGTTTGAAAATCAATTCAATACCTTCATACGCCCTTCCATTTCTGGCTTACTGGGATCTTTTATACCATGTAAACAGATAGAAAAATTCCCTTTCCTACGGAGGAACGGTCTAGAAGAGATTTTATACACTGTCCTGTCGCGTGAACCCGGCACTGTTGACAAATACACTAAGACGAATGCGAATTGCATACCTTCTATGATTTGTGGGCAATATTGCTTATCGAAGGTAACAATTCGTATGACACTTCACAACAAATCGAGATGGAAATTTGAAGATTGTTTTGCTGCTACCTGGCCATTTGCACTTTGCTTTCGTTTCAATTTCGTTATTTGTGTTCTAGCATTAGGATTTTTTTATGTGCATTTAAAAAAAATGGAATACGCCAGACAAAATTATCATATAAGTAACATCACACCACTCTGTGTATGTTAGAACCGTTGATGATATGGATCCAGCTGATGCACCTATATAATATCGTAAAATCCCACTGACAACCTTTTCTATCGTTTCTATACCGAGATGTGTATGATGATACCTAAACCCTAGTCGTAGATAAACAAATATTCAACCATCCCCGGCGATAACTGGTAGTTACGTTACCTATAATTGTACAGTAGACAAATACAATAGTCCGGTTACGTTATCGGTGCAACACCTATAGGCGATTGTTTGAAGGTTCACTTAGTACCCACGCCGTGGCACGGTACGTTGCGCAAAAGTACACCACATCTTTACGGTTACGGACAAACAATTTGGCTTCCCTGCTCTTAGTGAACAGAAACAAAAACACACACACACACATACACACACCAGGTAACAAACCAGTATCCCACTGAACACAGACACAGAATGCATTGTGGCATAATGTGATGTAATATGTACAAGCAAACCACAAAACACCTCCCTACGTGCGTATCCGTGCCGCGTGTAACAGAAATCCCTCTTTTTTCTAGAAATATGGTATTATTTCGTTGTACACCGTTGGACAAACGTTTGTATCCGAAACGTACATTTGCTTTACATCCACGCGTAACGCATGACGCATAATTGACTCATGTTTTTCCCCCGATCATATACATTTCGCTCGATCACGATCGTTACAAAGTACGAAAGACGATGATCATCAGAAAGAGAAGCAAACAAACAAACATCATACCCGAGGGTGCGGAGAACTGGAGTAGAACTTCCCGAAAGTGGACGGAAGTGTGGTGAGAAAATGCGATCGAAATTGGCCTTAAAACATTAATCGAATGAACACTGAAAAATGAAACAAAACAAAACCAAAAAAAAACGAAGCATTGTGACGGTGACGGTTTTTTGCATGCGTAAATGCGTTTGTTTTATGTAAGGAAACTATACTCTTCTATAGGAAGTTAAGGTGGACATGCGATGCAAAGACAATTCTTCCCATAGCCGAAACGGTGACGATTTATGAAGCACACGTGAATTGTAGATACACATACACGTACATATACGGCGTACAGGTGCTGTGTCCGGGTGGGTTGGAATCGTGAACCGTACCGCATAAAGCTAACCACCAGCGCACAATCTACAAACAAAGAAAGAACAAACAAACAAACGAAAAAACAAATGCCGTTTAGCCATACTACACGTTTTACAGTGTTGTTTTTTTTTTGTTTTGGTTGTTGTAAATGTGCCGCCCGGTGAGAATAATTTTTCACGCCCGGCTCACTTGACGCGTCCGACCGACCGGGTTGTTTGGTCGGGAAAGTTGATGTAAGCAATGTAAGCGCACAAAACGGACATACCGCAATGGTAAAACCAAAGGAAATGCGAATGGAAATCATTACAGGGGGAAATATTTAACTATTTTAAATTTGGTAACGCGTAAACGGTGTGATCGGCGTACAGTAACAGTAACAACAAAAATCTAACCTAATGTAAACTAGGGGGAAAACACGAAGAACTAATGTTAAAGCGTATCGGTAAAGGGATGATGGTTTTGTTTTGTTTGTGAAGACATGATGATGTCGCGAATGGAACGAAAACACCTTGACACATATTGTATAATTGTAGCTCTGTGCAGGAGTAAAAGCGTAAACTAAACCTAACAAAATACAAAAATAAAAAATATATATGTGTATGTACCGTAAGGTAACACAAGCACAACTGCCGATAGTGGAATAACGTCAAGGATAAACAAAACCAACAAAACAAACAAAAAAAATCAAACAAAAACATTTACCAAAGCAGAACATGAAAGGGTAGCAAAATTAAATAACAAGGTAACGTGGTAGAAAGACAAACAAGCAGAACGAACGTGTTTTGTCCCGTGCGTTTCAGAGCGAAACACTAAAACAATCTTCGTAAAAGCTCAGCTACTCAGCTCAGATGTGGTTGAGTGTGCAGGCTAGGTGGTGAACGGTTGCTGACAGTTGATGAAACGTGATATATGTTGTTGAGAGCAAATAGATACAAAGCGGAGGAGGAAAACCGAATAGATTAATAAAATGGTCAAACAAACTGTTAGTGGTAGCAGAACACTAGCAAAACCAAGAAACAACAAACTAAACTCAAGCCCCAGAACTGGATGGGTAGGTGAAGAACAATTTACTACCGATTAAGTGCATGTCTGGTAAACCTAACAAACAAACAAACAAACAAACAAACAAAAAAAAAAACAACCTAGAACAAACAAATCAAACGTAACTATCGATAGTAGATGAGTAGTGTTAATACCCTATCACAATTAACCCTGATTGTGGCGTGCATCGTCATGATCGCAAACGAGACCGCTGCGCTAGCTCATGGTGGTAAATGGGTGAACTCAAAGTGAACCAAAAGACCCTCCCCAAAAACTGTGTCTAGTGGCAAGAAGGAAGCGTGTAGCCTAACTCAAGCGGAAGCACCTCCGTCTAGGAGCCTATAGTCATCCCTAGCCCTCATCCGAAACTGTGCAACAAGATAGAGACAGGGATGGAACACGAAAACGCAGATGACCCCCAACTACTAGACAATGTTCATTGTGCGCCAAGACGGATGAAGGTGTAGCTAAACTATACATACATATATATATATATATATATATACATGATATATGATATATAGATATGCAACCGAAAAGAGATGATGGACCGGTACCGGAAGACAAAACCAAAAACCAAAATCGAAACCGCTCTCCGGTGCATAGGTACATCTCGACATAAATATACTCATAAATAGGGCTGTACAGGCAGGCTGCACAGTGAGTTAGTGCACAGTGGGAGATGGTGGGATGCTCCCCTGCCGGTTCCCCCTGAGGTGGGGGAGGGGGAGGGGGGTGGCAGCAGGTTTGTGCTGGTGTATCGTTATGACCTAACCGTTTTTGCAAAATGTTAGAAACACGCTACTACGAGGAATGGAATCGCGCCACACTATTACGGGACGAGGTGTGTGACCATACAGTTTTTAGTCGATAAGTTAGGAACACTTTTTTTCGCTCTTTTGTATAAAAAAAACCCTCCTCCCTAAACCAAAACAACAACCAATTTGCGGTATGAACGAACGATCGAAAGACACGGACTAGAGGACACGGTGTAGGTGGTGGGAGGCCACCTATTTTCCTGCAGAGTGTGTGAGAGAAAGAAGGAGAGAGAAAGAGAGAGAGAGAAAATGCTGGACACTAGGATACGGTAGCAAGCACTGTTCGCGGTGCTACCTAGCGAAACCAGAAACAACGTATTTATAAATCAATTGACCGGAAGCTAGTGCGGGTGTTGATGGGGCAAGAACGGGACAAGGAAAAGCATAGAAATGAATCAAATAATAAAAACAAAATACCGATAAAAAGAAAATAGCTTTGGTGTTTGGTGTTTGATATGCAGCTAAACTTAAGCTAGGATGAAGTAACTAGACTGATGGTTTGTGAGGTAAGTATCGAATGTCCATTTGCTTGTGGAGAAGTTAATATCACACATGATAAACTAACTGATATTTTTGGCCGAAATTTCCCACAGTCACAGGAGCGTGATCTTCCTGATTGGATGTCGAGTTATTTATGTTCTTATCCGAAATTATAGGTTGTACTTGGACAAGGCGGCTCGGTGGTGTATTTGGAAACGGCGCTAGTCCCTAACACGACCGGACCGGGTTCAAATCCCATTCGGACCGTTCCTCCGTAGTGAGCACTGACTATGCAACTACGTGGTATTTAATAATCTAGTAAGCCATTTGATGGCCGGCATGAGCGAGACTTGAGAGACTTGGGCAAGATACTTCACCGTTTCAGAGCTAAATTTGAGAATAATGGAAGAATGGAACGATGGAATCCAGAAAAAAACTTTTTTCAAGTAGTCGACAAATAAAAAAAATCTGAGTTCACAGTTCACGAGTAATTAAAAAAAGACATTATTAGAATGTTTTAATGGTTTTTTGTGTTAACTATGCTTTCTGATACGTCTGATAAATTTAATTTACTTCTGCAAGGCTAAGATATCTATCATGAATTAGATAATGCATGTATTTACTAGCTAGTTGGCCTTAAAGTTATGGATTAAAATATTTAATCAGTCCATTCTATGGAGAAGACCAAGTCCAAGGGAGATTCATTCCATGATCTTCACTAATTTAAATAATGCGATTATGGAGCATTCGAGCCTTGAAGAGATAACTAAATTTAGTATATATCTTGGAGGATCATACTTTTCCGTGAGTCCCGTAAGCCTACGTAAAGTTTAGAAATGAAATGTTTCCAATAAACAATGCTCAATGAAAACATTCCCAAATTATATTATCCATGCATTTCTAAATGCTCTTTTGCCTTTACGCTTCCTGCGCGAGAAAGTAATGCAAATTAATTACAACGCTCAGTCGATTATTTTTGTTGATCATCGGAATGTCACAATATAAGAGAAATTCCGCATGTCAACAGATCTTGTGCAATTCTTTCCCGGGAAAACAAAATTGCTACACCATTACTTATCTTGCGAATCGTTTCGTTCAACTGCTCCCCTTGATGGACTGGTGAGCTGACCAATTTGATCGGCAGCCTTATGTACATTACACTTCTTTAAGTGAAGAAATCGAAACCAACTGTGTCACTGTGCAATCGGATTAAAGCAGCGAAGTGTCCGTTCGGTTGTGCAGAATTTATGACCACACACATACGCCTTCGCATACTGCCCGCAAGTATGCATAATGCTGATTGATGATCACCGAACGGCACACATAGCTGTGCTGCCTTTGCGTTTCAGGGAAGCGAAAAGCGTTGGGATTAATATTTTTAAACCCGTTTGCATTTGTGTCCGTGGCCCGTCTGTCACAGTAAGTGCCGGTAACGGCGCACCACGTAAAACATTTCCTTCGTTGCTTTAGAAACAATTGCTATAATCAATCTTATTATGTGCCATTTATCGTATCGTTTTATACATATTTTTTTGTGTGTGTGTGTTCGTTCGGGGTTTTTCTTCACCATGCATATTAAGCACTTGTATTGTGAGGAGAATAGGGAGCGAAATTAGAAGAAATTATTACCACCAACAGCAGTGGTAGTAGACTGTTAACGAGCGTGCGATACAGAATCATTGCAGCAGGTATGACAAATTACGTCCGTGCAAGTCAGAAGCAGGGAAGTAATTAAACAACGGACAAAAAACGGATCTGCTGGACATACCGCAGTGAAATGGTTTGGATGAGAACAAAAATTAGTTTCATAAGATGCTTCCGCATCCGGTTGGCTGAGCAACAATTTGAGCAACAACAAGCTACGAGGGGTAATTGATTAAACAACTTTTTAACAGCAGTTACGCTGTTAAGCGAAGGAAATAACATTTGTGCAAGAGATGATAAGATTCCGGCAAACGAAAATGGTAAGCGCGTTACAACGCGTTAGCATCTTTTTCTAATACTAATTATCGTAGTGCTCAACCGTGCACCAACCGTGCATTACGGTGAGTGAACACTCATTTAAGCTGGTTCCAGTTTTAGAACAACATTTTAATTACAATTTTTATCGTTCCTTTCGTTACCATCTTTGCCCCATTCCTTTGCACACTGAATCGAATTTCAGGAAGACAAAAATATGGTGAGCAACTTTCATATATACTCCAATGATTCTTATACGAGCATTTTAAGGGAGCCAGGGTGTGAAGCGTTATATTATCTGGCGTGAATTCACATTTGCATTTCATACGTTTGATGAGTGCAAACGTTCCGGAACACCGGAAACCGGAGTTCGTTTCGAATGTTAATTTAACTGACGTCCAGGAATCCGTCCGTCCAAGGTTAACGCCAAGGGTACATATTGCGATGCGTAACGATGCAATCATCGCAGCGATCGTTCCATTGCGACAACGCTTCCGATATATCAAACGAGTGCTACATTCGCTGAAAGTTTGCCTGCCCGTTGCCTACATCTAGGCGCTACGGTGCTGCAAAGAATGTCATAAAATGTGTAAAATTTAATAATCCTCCACGCTCGGTACGCCTGCTGGCAGAATGTGCATCGACATTCTGGTACGCTGTACATTGCTGGAGGGGACACGTTGCTGGAGGGGAACACAAAAATTTCGCCAATTCCCACGGTACTCCCGTAGACTGCTGTAGACCGGAAGTTCTCCTCAAGCGGCAAACAAAAAAGGGAGAGTAAAGGAAAGGGAAAAGAGCGGCAGTTTGGAGCGATATGGCATGAAAAATGAAACATTTCAGGAAAACACGATAAGCTGATTTGGTGGCAGGGGAGCGTTGGAATGTCGCAAATAAACACACGCCAGGGGAATAAAATTGCGTAAAAAAAAAGAAGATTTGTTGCGTTATTCATGCGGGAGGTATTGTTACCCGGGGGGAGGGGGATAAAATAAAGAAAATCGTTTTATTATCCTGCGTCTGCGGTTGAGCTGTCTGTGGGTGATGCATTTCGAAAATACACATCCTTATCAGTACGTACGGGAAACATTGATCAATGCTATTGATAAACATATCCGAAATGCATTCAATCGTACACGAGTAAAAGTAACTTCCGTGCAAGTAACGAACGATTGTTTTATATTACTCTTTTAAATTTAAATAACGTAAAAATAAAATTGTGTTGTAGTATTTATTTTATTCAGCACGAAACATCAATGGAGGCGCCCAGTACTTCACTAAAGTATGTAAGATTATTCTTCTATACATTACAAGTACATTTTTTAGCTTGGTTGTGTAGATATTTTAAGAGGTTTTGTTGTACGTCATGGCTTCAAAGGCATATGGAGAAAATAATCTGTTTAATGACCAAATCAAACTGTAAGAAGCCATGTATTCCAGGTACAGCTTAATAATTTAAAATATTTAATATGTTTATCCTTATGTTTAAATTGCAATAATATACCACAATAACATGGTATTGAGCAATTACTCAAATTCACTGATTAAAGCTTGCTCCGAACTACCCATTCATTATAGTTTTGTTCAATTTGACCTACATTTAGGCAGGTTTAATGATGCATCGCAGTACAAACATGCAGGTTTTAATATTTTAATTGAACCATCAGCTATGTATCACCTAAAAGAGCAATTCGTTTTGACGATTTCTTTTGAGCGAAGAAAACAAAAGCTACACGCAATCACTTTGTTTCAACCGTATCACTCAGCATTGGCCACGTGTGCATTTGCCAACATGAGCATATAAATAAACGATGTGACGGTTGTTTCAACCATCATACTAACCGCCTGTACGATTCGCCATATTTGACCGACAGCTGTAGCGAATAGTACCCACGGGGATGTGGGTTTTGAAGAAATTAGCCACCACCACCATTGCGTTCATTAAACATTGCCCATTGGGGCGCCAATTTCACAACCTGGCAGCCAATTGGCCATGTTTAGCACCGCCAAAACAAAGCATGTGGTACAATTGTACGGGTCCCTTTTGCTATACCCCACAGATAATCTAGTGTCACTAAATCAAACTTGACCTGCTTTTTTGCTTGTCGTCTCGTAGGACTTTTTAGTTGCACCCATGAAAGAACTAAATCTTTCACTTGTACAGTTTGTACAGGGGAAAAAATGAACCACAACTCCACAGCCAGTTCCATATGTGCAGAGGTGTCATTGGTATGCTTCGAGCCCAGCATACCAAACATGTTTGTTCACCCGGATTCAGTGACTGTTTGATAACCGTTTATGGCCACCTTGGGAGCGACGGCTGATGCTACGCTGCAGAGCAAACGTTTGGGAAAAGCTCGTTCTATGTGGAACAAATGTACGAAAAAATGCTTTTAAAGCAAAATACCATTATAAAGGCATATCCAATAACTTACTTTCTTCTAGATATGAGTTAAAAGGCAACTAATTAAAGAATTTTCATAGTCACACCCTGAAGCAAAAAACCATCCTTTCAAACAAGGGAATCTTAAAAGTTTTTATGCATTTGTTAAATTTCCCTACAGTATTAGTTTTGCCACTCATGAACCACTCAGTGTAGCACGAAAGCTCAAAAGATTCTCTATCTACCATCGGCGCATGAAAGATGACGTTTACTTTAAGCGTATGCTCTCCCAAAACTCGTCCTTCCATTACACAAATTCATGCAGAATGAGTCATGAGTTTTTTTTTCTCTTCCCACTGCCGAATAACTCTTTCGTTCGGCGTACCCACCCCGAGAGGTACCTTATTTCCCGTGTGACTTATGATGATGGGGCTAAACTTCATTGAAAAGTGAAAACATGCCGTGCCAAGAAAAAGTGGGCAACCTTCTTCGGCAGCAACAGAGCAGATGGGCGGCAGTTGGGATACGGTTTCGTGCGGCGTAGAGTTTTTTTGTTGTTGCCCCCAACAAAACCCCAACTCCCGTGTGACTGTTGGGGCAGGAAGCGTGTGCAAAAATTCCGTGTCAAACACGGCGTGGCAATCATCGAGTGTTCAGCCGACTAATTAAATGGTGGTTAGAAGTTGGACAGTTGCTATCTGTCTGTTTAGTTTAGCTGTTGCGTTTTGTTCACTTGTTTAATGTTCAATTTCGCTTCTTACAAAGCGATTATTTTGAGCATACTAATTGTGTTTGCATGCGCTTCTCAAGACGAAAATAACATTGCTCTCGAATGCAACACTTCTATTCTATGTTTCTAAATGATAAACCATTGTGTTGAATGTTCCCCATTCCCCAGGCAGTTGGTAGAGTTCGTTGTTGGCTTAACGTGGCGCTCCTGTTTCCGGGCGAATGGGGAAATTTGACGATGCGAAAATAATTACACATGAGAGTAATCATTACCACGATCCCATCGTTTCGTTTCGTACAATTTTTGCCTAATCATTATCTAATTAACTTTCGAAAGTTACATAATGATTAGCCGTATTGTCAGGACCCGTGACGCTGGTGTAATGAAAGGTGCTTCTTTGTGGAATATGTGGTTATACAAAGATACTTTACAGTCATCATGTTTAACACACCTACCGCAGTGGCAAAGGCCATGGCCATAATGCTACAGCATAGTACAACAACAGCTTGTTAAAATTGAATAACTTTCTTATTTTTATTTAATTGTATGATAAATACAAAAAAAACGATATATACGATGCACCATGACTTTATTGTCCGCAAAGTTGAACATTAGTAAGAGCGAGCAACGATTGAGCTATTCTACTTCTTGGCAGTTTTTGTCTTTAAAGTGTACGAATTTTGTTGCGAATTTATAGATTGATTTGCAGCGCCTCGTAAGGTACTTTTCCCCGAATTAATGAATTAGATAAAATGTTACGTTTTCGTTATGTTTTAGGGATAGTTTTAGATAAAGATTGCACTGTTATTTTAATATCAGATAGATAGTTATAACTACGGGAACAAAAGTAATTTCGAGCTAAACTTTTGTTATTACAGACCTTTTTATCCAATAAATAAATAAAAAATAAACAGTTGTCTAAATGCGTTCATTAAGCAGTCAACTGAATAAAAAAAAAACACTATTTCAACAAGCATTCACTAGGAAGAAAGAAACAAGATAACAAAATTTTTGATCATGTGCCACAAAAGCTACAGATGAATGATCAACTGTGTGACCAAGTTAAATAAAAAAAGCTACCATTTGAATACTAAAGCTAAACCATAGTTTAGTTTGCTGAGTGTATGTGTTCGTGTGTTTCGGTGGCATATGTAGTTTGCTTTGTGTTTCGAGCAAAGCCAAAGGAACAAATTCCTTCGATAGTGTTTGCATTTAGGATATGGGATTACTTCAGCTTCTAAACCACTTTTAATCACTTTCGATTGTTGGCAGGCCGTGGCAAGAACTGTTGTCTACACTATATTCAGTCTGTATCTCTTCTGAATATAGCTCTCCAACCCCTAGGAAACTTTGCTCTTGCTGTCCATCCGTTCGCTGTAGAACCGCTGCCGCAGTGCGTCTAGTTGTGAGCGGCGCAAATTACCCGGCACCTTGAAGATGCTTTTCATGAACTCGTGACAGTCCATGAGTACGTGCGATTTTTCCAACGAACGGAACAGTCCGATAAGGGTCGAGATATCATCTGTCGCTAATAAATCTTGCCGCAAACGCACTACTGCCGTAAGCCCAACGCGAAGCAATATTTTGTTACCCTCGAGAAACAGACAGTCCCATATCCGGAGCACGGTCTCCGTTGGAACTACTTCGGCGTACAGGCAGATGAACCATTTGGTTGCTATCACAGGCCATGGCAGTCCTGTCACAGGAGGAAACGGAACAATAGATTCGGGCCCCGGAAGATTACTTCGTCGTATACACTTACCCAAATCGAAGATGTGCCGATGGACATCCGGGGCTCGCTGACGGATCAGCTCACTGAGCACCTCAATATCGGTGATGAGATTTTCCATCGTTTTGGTGTGATACAGGGGAACGATATTCTCGACCACCACTTTTAGCAGCCAAAACGAAGACACTTCATTCTTAGTTACTAACAACAATAAACCTAAACGGCGAAAAGAATAAAACAATAAATGATTAGTATAATCGATGTATTAATACCATTACACGACAGCTTCCCAAACAACTTACCAGCAATATAGTTTAGGCCTTGACAGTACCCAACCGTGCGATTGTGGTGGGCAAACGCAATCAGCACATTGTACAAACTTACTTGATACTGTTCAAAATGGATATTGTCCGGAAACGTTCTTGGGAGATCGAGCTTGATTTGATCCGCTATGGAAAGAGCGAAAAATTAGTTCAGCATATTTTATGAAAATTAATTTTAATCATTTTCATTACTTACATATTTCTTGGTCATACTCATATGTGAGCAGCGTTTGATAGAGGTTTGGTTGCTGTTGCTGTAGCTCCTGTGCACCGGACGTTTTCATCCAAACTTCTTCCCTAAGCGATCCAGGCACCCCTTTGCGCACGAAGCGTTTCAGTTTGGATCGGTTCTTTAACATGTCCGCACTCTTGAGAAATTTCTGCCATCGCATGCTGCGTGTCGTGAGCACCGATAGATAGCTGGACATGATATTCTCATACGACTGGTAGTCGAAATCCGGTTCCCGTTTGAATCCATACTCGTCAACGTCACTGAAAAGATGCGAAATGTAATAGTAATGATAAAAAAATCTCCCCTTATAGTAATAGAAAAAAAAACAAAAAGCATTCCTGTTTCCGCCCGGGTTCGAACCGGGGACCTTCTGCGTGTGAAGCAGACGTGATAACCACTACACTACGGAAACACCCCACTGACGCGCATGCTACAGCCATACAGTTTCTTTCACGCGACACTTTCACGGATCGCAGCGCTCATGCAATTATGTAGCGCCATTCGATTGTTCTGTGGGGTCGCATGCAAAAACATGCGTTGCGGCACTGGTGGCCGTACGTACAATTTGTATTCAAAGCTTCCCAATTCTAAGGGAAAGTGCATTGAACGACCTTATATAATAACGCATTATTCATTGTAGTTGGGAGCCATTGTTTATGCTAGATACCGGCACGGTATGTGCGAATTGGTAGCTTTTTATCACCTCATTATACAATTGCTAGCTACACATGGTGTGCGCGATTAATGGGGACTGTGAGCAGAGTTCATAGTGCGTTACAGGGCGATAAGTTGTATTTTTTTATACCATTGAAGGAATTTAAATGACTAATGCGGCGATATTGTAGCAGTATGAATACTGCTTGCAAACTCGTAAAACAAAACAGAATTCTGACTCACCTGAACTTAGAAACAGCCATGTCGTATTGATGTCTCCTACGCACGGCACCAGACTGCACGTTTTTAGCACTGCACCAAACTTAAATTCGAAGGCTATTTTGGCAAGAAATGCACATTCAATGCATTGATGTTCCAGCTATTTCAAAAGCGGCGCCCCAGTAGAACCCGTACGAAGTGTTATCATACCGTATCGAACCATCACAAACGCGTCAGCTGATGTTTTGATAACACACTAATCAATTAGAGCTACTTTTGATTTCATTTCCTCTCGCCAAATTTACCATCGACATAGAATTGGTTTTTGTTTTCCTAATGTATCTATTTGTGGATGAAATCAAATAGTTTGCAACGGAATCCTCCTACTTATCACAGACCATTATTATTAACTGTGCTTTCTGCTGCTGCACCCGCACAAGGGAAAATAACACAGAACTGACCAATTTTCAACAGATGCTTCGTTCGCCAAATAAAAATGTAAACACCGACTTGACAGTTGACACTGACGTTTGACTTGTTTGCGTTTACGTGTCAATCGGGTGTTGAATTCGGAGCGATATGGAGGATCGTGCCTAATTGCGATACTTTTCGCAAAAAAGTTGATAATTTTACTCAACAGAAAGTGTTACGGGTAGTGATATTGATATTTTTTACATCGCTAATAGAAAAGTCACCATTATGGAAGCTCTGTACATGCAAACGAACAGCCTCATCCAGGAAACACAGCAATGTTTCCAGCGGCTGAACGATTCGCGTTTTGATTCGGGTGAAATTGAACACGACATCCAGATGAAGATTACAACAGTTAATGGGTAAGTTGATTCCCATTTCAACTTAAATGTACCTACACTACTTTTAACCTTTTAACCTCTTACACTACTTTTAACCTACTTACGCATTACAGCAATTGTGATCGATTGGACGTGCTGTTGTTCAAAGTGCCCGTGGCACAGCGTCAAAATGCGAAAATGCGTGTGGATCAGCTCAAGTACGATATACGGCATTTGCAAGCCGCTCTAAAGCTGTACCAGGATAAGAAACAACGTCGCGAGACAGAATTGGCGGAGCGGGAAAGTTTACTCAACAAACGATTCACCGCGAACACCGAAACGTCTATCGATATCGATTACTCCCTGCAGCATCACAACTCGATGCAAAATGCACACCGTGGTGTGGACGAAATGATCTGGACCGGTTCGAATGTGTTGGACGGGTTACGATCACAGCGGGAAACGCTAAAAGGAGCACGAAAGCGAATACTGGACGTGGGCAACACGCTCGGACTGTCGAATCAAACGATGAAAATGATCGAACGACGGCTAGTCGAGGATAAGTACGTGATGTATGGTGGAATGTTTGTTACGACGTTTATAATATGTTTGATAGTATACATTTGGATTCTCTAACGAATGCAAAATAAATGTCTGTTGCTTTTCGAATGTGATCCAGGATTGCTGCATTGATTTGAGCTTTTAAAAAATGACGAAATTGTTGTCTGTATTTTCGTTCGTTACATCATCCTCTGGAAGGTATTTTGCCCATTTGGATGACACACTAGCAGGATCGGNGCTAGTCGAGGATAAGTACGTGATGTATGGTGGAATGTTTGTTACGACGTTTATAATATGTTTGATAGTATACATTTGGATTCTCTAACGAATGCAAAATAAATGTCTGTTGCTTTTCGAATGTGATCCAGGATTGCTGCATTGATTTGAGCTTTTAAAAAATGACGAAATTGTTGTCTGTATTTTCGTTCGTTACATCATCCTCTGGAAGGTATTTTGCCCATTTGGATGACACACTAGCAGGATCGGTTTTTGATTGTGGTTTCTTATCATTTCCCTTTCCTAACGGTTCTGCAGCAGCTGAAGGTGCTAATTTACTCTCATCACCATCACGTTTTCCAAAATTCATTAGCGGAGTTGCAAACATAGCTGCAAATTTTCTTTTGCGAGGCATCTCCGGTGGTTGGTCACTCCTTGAAGAGCTGGGGTCTTGAGAATTTGATGATTTCTGAACAACGTTTGCTTGAGAGAAAATCTTTTTGGTTCGATTTGGAAAGGTTTTTCTGCTAGTACTCTCCTCACGATGGAAATTAGGCAAGGCCATTGAGTCATTCCCGGTGGAATAGTTACGATTCACTACACCTGGATTTTGGAATAGTGGTTTGAACTTTGCGTTGGTCGCTGAACAGACGGGATTGAAGGCGGGTTTCCTATGTTCAACGGACGTAGTACTTCTTGGTGAAGGGTATTTACCTACGCTTGAACACCTTATTTCCTCATTATCACACGGATCTTCTCTGTGCAATCGTTGATAGTTCCATTGGCTTGTACATCTAGGCTCAAAGTTATTCTTCGGAATATTGATTCGCTCTCGATCGAATGACGTACTTGAGATGCTTTCAAATGATTCCGAGGAGCATACAGCGTCAGACAAATCGTCGTTTGTTTCCTTTGCCAAAAACGTTTCCCATTTGCTTGGTCCTTGTAATGCTTGACAACGTTCAGTAGCGGAACCTGTCGACACTGGCTGCATAGGAGGTTCAGGGAGTTGTATTTTGTTCTGTAGAACCAATGTAGTTACTTCCGCTTCCTTTTGATCCATCTCCAGGTTCCGCATCGATAGTTGCTGTACCATGCTTCGGCAATCTTTCCCAGATCCACGAAAGAATTCTCTTGTCAATGATTGCTTGACGCCACAAAGCTTGCACACCCATTTGTTGGCCTTTTTCACAATATCCACCTGCAGAGAGATATGAAATATGAAGCAGGATACTTTTGTGAATTAAAAAGCATCTTAGGCTTCATGTATACCTGATATTTTAAACACTGAAAACAACGAACAACTCGCAATTCTTGAGGCATGTTGCCGGCTTGCGGATTTGTTTAGGAACGGTTAGCAAGTTCAGGCTGGATCGTCTTGTACGATTTGACGTTTTCAAACAGCAAACAATAACGTTCAAACGGTAAACAACAATCCTGCATTTCGTTTTAAAAGTCTTTTCTGCATTCGAATTTACTCACATTCGCATGTATTGGGTGAAAAAATTCCAATCATCAAAGCAAAACCCCATTTTTTATCATTATTGTAAAAAATGCAAAAAGAAAATATTTCTTTCCAAATAGTGCCCTAACGTCAAATGTTATCATGATCGGTACAGCAGTAACCAACCCGATTTATGCCACTTCTTTGTTTGGATGAAACCTTCTGTATTGCTGGTACCAGGAGTATTCGTATTATTTACTTTTAAAGATTCGATGCTAAAATAATTTGGCTAATCGCGGTACTGCTGGTGTGCGTAAAAAATGAACTAAATTTCCGGTTGAGAAACTCGTTTTCTACGCAAGCAAGTGGCAGTGTGCAAACGTAATATATGGAAATGGTCATTTTCAATACCATATCAAGCGAAGCAAGAGTACTGCTGTGTAAATAAAAGATTTTCAGCGATGCACGCGGAAAACGAGGCACAACGAAGCGGACGTGGAAAAGCCGCGATCGTCACCGTTTTGCCTGTTCCTTCGCACCGTTTCCCATCCGCGGCACCATTCCTGCCGATGTGCGAGTGCGTTCTCATTGCCGTCCGTTCGTTTCGCTGAGTTTTTTCATGCTTGAAACGTTGAATTGGTCAGTGCGGCAGTGAATAGGTCGCGGATGGTCGTTCTCCTGCAAATGCTTATCTCACACTCAGTTGGTATATAGGGTACAGAAGTGTTTTATCCATCCGCTAGAACGGGTTATTTCGGATGTGCGGAATCGTTGTGATGTTAATTCCCATTGGCAAGTACTTGAGGCCAAAGACCATCGTATGCAACAGGGGAGTCTCGTGCTAAAGTAGGTCCCTGGTTGTTGGCTATGAAGCGTGCAAAATCGGGTGCTAATACAAAGTGATGTGAGTGATTGCATTACCAGTTGCAGTAGTGTGATAAGAAGCGGTCGAGAAAAAATAAATGCAATCAAATTGTAACAAATTCAACAAATATAATTCACAAGACCGGAACCAGGTTTTCATAGGTGATAAGTGGAACTGTTTTAGAATGAATCGAATCGGGTCGGAATGTAGTAACGATATCCGAATCAGTGTGTAAATTGTTTTGCTAACGTGGCTAAAGCAGATTTGGTATCTTAGCAACCTTTTTGCTCATCATCTCTACAAGTGAACACAAGCAGTTGCACTGAAAAAAGTGTTGTCAGCAACAACAACAGTAGCAACAAACGACTCATTAAATTAAAAACAGACGAAAACAGGTGGGAGGAAGAAATCTCCTCCCCGCACCCTCCCTTAGCCTACACGCGAGCCAAGCTGGATAATTCAATCGTAAATCGGTACCTGAGCGCCGCGGACGACGACTTCGTATACTGTGTGGATCTGGACATCCGGCGCTTCATCGAGCGGGCCAACCCAAAGGCGTAAGTAATAAATGCCGCGGGCAAAGTACAAAGGTGACGAAAATGGAGGAGACCCCCGTTTACCCAACTCGTAACCCCATCGGTGAATCCCAAACGGTGGTCGAAAATCTTGCTGACCCAGAACAACGCGAACAAGCGCGTGTTTGTGTGTGTGGCTCTATGGAAGACTAACGGTATTTCCTCTTTACCTGTTTTTACCGTCCCGTTTATGTTTGCTTTACAGTGGACGGGATGAGTATTGCGCTCAGATTAATAATGAAACAATAAAATTAAAATCAAACAATTAGTGGCAAAATTAGAAGAATGATAATCGGGTTCATATATAAAGAAATTTACAAAAGAAACAAAAATAATGAGACAACTCTTTTGCGCTGTTTTGTGGCTGTTCGACACATTGGCGATCGTTTCTAACAATAAGAGTATATTGCCACCAAAGATTAAAAAAGCAATAATATTATCTACAACTTATAATGGTTGCTTGCTAAGTGCAAAGTAGTAAAATACTAGTAAACTAGTATGGGAACTACGCTGGGAGTTGCAGCCGCTACGCTGTTTAATCTACGGCTACGCTTCCTATCTTATCTACAAATGCGAACTTATTGATCTGTTTTAATCCGAGCTTTTTTCCCAATTAGGAACCAATGATCAGTTGTTTTGATTATGCGTGTTTAACGATCATACAATAGTTAATGAATTCAGAATATTATCTAATCCATTGATTTGTGAAAAGGTGTTGTAGATACGGATACCATGGTGCCCGATTATTTTCCCTATAAATACTGATTTGGACGATCTGTTGGGTGGATCGTGTGCTATCCGCTTATACTGTAGCCCCATTTTTCATCCCCTAAACATCGCCGGCTAATTGTGGCTGAAGGGAGAGAAAGATATAAAACATGCTACAGCACAACCAATTTTGAATGGGACGATGAAGCAATCGGAACAATCCGATTTCCACCATGTTTTCCACTACATGGTAGCAACACTCGCTCACAAACACCACTGCCAGATCAGTCAAGTGTTTCATTGGCATCATTTTGGATCATCATCGATCGCGGATGGGTTTTGTACGTTTTGCTGTTGTTACAATGTTTGTTTGATCCGATTTTCTTGTTGTTTAATGACGCGACTGACCACCAGATAGGAAAGTGGTAGTTGCACAACTGTTGCAACTCAAAACTGGACTGGTAGTACATTTATGGTAACTTCAATGATCACGAGCAGCCTCAAAGTGTCTATCATGCTAATTCTGCTAGTCAGGAACGAAATTTTTAAGTCACTTTTTGTTGTGTCACAAACGGTTGTGTGCGGCGAGGCAAATTGGTGTAAAATTTGCATACTCATTATCGCATCAAAGTATCATTAAATACAATTGAAAGGGATTTATGTGCCACACTGTACCACTTTCAGAAGTGGCATTTTGTTAGTCATTGTATGATTTATATTTACATTTTCCACCCTTACCGGGTGAACATAAAAAAACATTAGAGAGATGATTAATTTGTTGAACGAATTGGATAATTACTTTAGCACCTTGCAGGCGTATGTTTCTACAGTGCGAAGCACATGCAAATCACATTTTGCATCTGCCGCCATATAATGGCCGAAGATCGCGTAGCTGGCGAATCGGAAAATGCGTAGGTACACGTCCGTTCGCACATTTGGCAGGGCTTAATTCTTGTTTTGCTTTGGTATGCCTCTGCTTCAAATTCAACGGAACGTTGAAGCGTTGCAATACAATCCGCGTTCCGTATAAATATTTATAACGAAAAGCACATGGCGCAGTGGGCCTCCAAAGTCCATACTGAGCTCTCCCCGGGACGTTGTTTCGCTTCCAATACCGATCCTCATCGATGATGAGGTCATCGAAGCGGCCATTCTTAATTAGGTGCTAGCGAAGTAAAAGCAATCGCGTTTTGGGTTAATTATGTGCGGTGCTCCTTTACGTACATTGGGGGTTTTCTTTCTTTTTTCACCTGAAAAGTTGCAATTGTTTGCTTTCTGCAGGGTATGCAGTAATCGATTGATTTGGCAATTTCTTTGTTGTGTACGTGTATGCCTCTTTCACTATACGAACCCACCGCAGCTATAGTCGATAGGTGGTAATTAGGGTGGAGCAAACGATCCCTGGAGTGATCGTTCAGCCGAGCTTCAGGGCGTTTAGTGATCGGTCAAGTACCACAGTCGATATTGAACGCACTAAAAGTAAGCCAGGTTTGAGTATAACTAGAACTATCGTTTAGGCGTTTCGGTTTATAAACTATTTTCAAGAGTTGGTTTGTATTTTAAAATTTCTGTGGAGTTCGTACTAGAGTATAAAACATGTAAGCCATGCATCATTTTCGATGGAAATGATTTATCTTGAAAAAATAATGTTATTAGTAGAAAATGTACTACAGTAAATGACCGGTTCGGTAATTTTAGTGTTAAAAAATCCAATGTAAAATGTGTGAACCTAGGTAAAATTCTAAGACAAGTGTAATTAAGCTCAATGTTTTCATCCTTTCTTTCTCAGTGTGCTGATCTTTCCACCGTTCAGCAGCTACCGTCGGTTTCTGATCCACAGGGTGTGCGCCAGTAGATCGTTCAGTCAGCATGATATCGTAACCTTCTCCATCGGGATCGGTGACGAACGGCGCACGGTCGTCTGCTTTAGCCATCAGTTACTGAAGGACGTCAAGGCGACCAACGGGAAACGGTAATATAACTTAGCCTTTCTAATGCAACTCGATTCTATACAAAGTATGTCACATTTGTTTCACTTGACGCGAATCGTATTTTGATTTACATTGAACATAAAGGACAGTCCTTGTGCGATGTCAAGGTTAACGACCCAAACTTAGCCGCGATGTGTGTGTGTGTGGTAACGCTCTCATTTACGCTATGATTTTTGTAGCTATATTTACGAGGAATGTTATTTTTGGATTGGAAAATTCTTTCCCTCACAGAACACAAGACCGGCATAAATGGCAACATTCTTCATTCATAAGTTTAGCCCCGTTCGGCGGTCAGGTGCAAAACTGATTCATGGAAAACGATTACCTTTGCGTTGTAGAGAATGCTGAACGTTTAGTTTTATAATAAACATGTTCAACCGTGTTTGTATTGGTAAACTTTGTGCATAAATATGTATGCAATGCTCTTCAAGTATAATTGTCTATTTATAACATTTTCGCATGTTTTTTTTTACATTTGTGTGGGATGTGTATCGAAAAATGAAACACGACGGAAGCGATCTTGTATTGTACTATTATTTATTTTTCTAGCTGGTCTGATTTCATTTGCTAATGTTTTAGATAGTTATTCATACCGTAACATTGTTGAGTAATTTTTTAAACTTAAATGATGAAAAGATCAAATTATCGTCTCCGGTTGATAATAAAATATGGCCATCGACGCCCGACCGACTGACACAGATTATTACGCAAGTATAGTAAACAGAATGGAGTGTCCTGGTGAGGTGCTGTCGTCCGTACGTGCTGCACACCACACGCTCATATCTACGATGCATATTTGCATTCGTGTGATGCGTGTACCATACATTACGCTACCTCGTGACAATCGATCACTGCAGACAAGGCTGGTGACAACGATCGGCATGACGGGTGAAAGTGCTACCGCTCACAACTGAACTCGACCTTCATGCAGAGGCGAGCAAACAAACATTTCACCAACTTTGCAAATCCACTGACCTTCGGCTAGTGTTGGTTTTGGCGTGTGTAGGCTATCTTCATTAAAGTCGGTTCCATCTTTGTGTTTCTATTCCCGCACGCACGGATCCAGCTTCGAAGAATCGACCGGCGGCGAGTACGGTACATCTGCGGCCAAACCTCATTACGCCAGCTGGCGTAGTTCAACGACTCCACCGACAGCGTCCACCAGTACCATCACTACGACCAACAGCTGTGGAGCTAGTGGCGGCAACGTTCACGCAACTACAAGCACCACTACAACCGGCAGCATCAACAGTTCGCTGGTGTGCGGACAAAGGCGTGTTGAAGGACGAAACGTTGCGAACGATCAGACCAACATGGGTACGGAAACCATTCTGCAGAGTAGTGGAGCTATCGGTGTCCATCAACAACAACGACAGCAACACGGTGCAACATCCACCAACACTCATCAACGATCGTACGCGATCGATGAGGAGGCTGCGTATGATGGTGATGCGATGAAAGGTAGGTTGTTATTGTTCTACTTATTGTAACAAATTTTGTCTAGTTTTAAACATTTCGTGACAGTTTGTGTCAAACTCGTGACTTTCATAGTATAATTTTAATTTGTTTGAAGTTTACTGGAAATCAAATGTCATTTGCACTCTTTTTAATCTATCTGAATTGTCTCAGTTTTATATCGCTTTTTTGGTCATATTTTCGTGTTGCTACCATCAAAAAACCATTCTTCCATGTTTTGGTTACCTGATTTTGCATCATTTCCAAACGCCCTTCATTGTCTTGTTCAATTTCCTTCTCGTTTACGAAACTGCCGCTTTTGCTTTNACAGTTTGTGTCAAACTCGTGACTTTCATAGTATAATTTTAATTTGTTTGAAGTTTACTGGAAATCAAATGTCATTTGCACTCTTTTTAATCTATCTGAATTGTCTCAGTTTTATATCGCTTTTTTGGTCATATTTTCGTGTTGCTACCATCAAAAAACCATTCTTCCATGTTTTGGTTACCTGATTTTGCATCATTTCCAAACGCCCTTCATTGTCTTGTTCAATTTCCTTCTCGTTTACGAAACTGCCGCTTTTGCTTTCGCTGATGGTTCGTTTTGTTTTTCGTCTTTTCGTTTGTCGGTTTGTGTGCAATTTCGGTTACTCTAACTGCTGTCGATTAATCAGTCCGATTACGTATTTCACCGTCGTGGTGGAGAACTAATGCTTTTTCTCATTGTTACTGTGGATGGTGGTTGTTTCTTACACTTCTTGCGCGCTCAACTGGCAGGTCTGTTATACAATGCGTGCTGAATTGCTGCTGTCGATTGCAAAAAGTGCAGTTGTGCACGCATCGCATTGTAAGCTTAAAGGTGTTTTTTAGCAACTATTTAGCACTTAGCTAGGATCTAAAGAATCGTTATACAGCGAGCCTAACAGTTCAAGTTATTATTGATCTAAATATTTTACAAAACAGTTCATATAAAAGCAGGAACTAAAATGCTACCATTTGAAGCCACTCAGCACGACTGTTGGAAAAACAAAACCAAATCAACATGGCAGCTGCAGCTAAAGTGGTTACACTACTTCACGCGATCTGCATGATCACTTTCCATCTCCGGACATGCAAAGTGGGGCACACTTCACACATAGGCCAGACACAGCATCGCATTGCAAGGAGTAGTGATGCGATGCGGTGGTTGGCAGGACGGAGGTGGCAGGTTCAAAGTTATTACGAAATATAGTAACCACGCTGCACCAACGCCGACTGCGAGGCGCTGTGGTGCGGTAAGGCGATGACGCTGACCCATTGGCATAGCGTTGGGACCACGCTAACCGGTAGAAAGCATGCGGTTTTGTATGCTTCGAATCGCACCGTATGTTTGCACCTTCCCTAATCATGTGGCGTAACGGTTGAGTCCTTGTACCTAGTAGTTGCAGCTTGCACACGAAAGCTCTTATGCATTTGATCATAGCTTGTTGCTCTTTTCTTTCCTGTGTGAGGTGAGAAAAGCACATCGTCGAATCGTGGTGGATAATCTGTTATTATCCAATCGTTTTACGAACATTTTAGAGCTGCATTTGGATAAAAAAAAAATAGATAAATGAATATTTATCTCTTTCAGAAATTGGCTAATGGCCAAAAAATGTATAACAGACTCCATAACCCAATAGCGGGGGTTAAATTAATTAATTAGTGTTTTGACTTTCGTAGTTTTTCCTGTTTATCTTTTTATTCGTTTCGTTTCGATTGTTTTAGTAAGTGTCATAAGCTTCGTGTCATTATTTGATTTCAAATTCTTGTTTTTCTAATTAAGGTTTTGTTATTAAGGTTTTGACATAGTTATCTTAATTTTTGAAATTAGAATGATTCGATTTATGATAAAAATCGAATATATGTGTTTTATAAAGATTTTTTTATTTCTTTTTATGTTCAAATGTAGAGTTGTGTCAGATTACAATTTAACAAATCGTGTCGATGTATAATATAATTTGTACCTGTAAGCTAAATATCGAAAAAAAATAGGAAATGAAGTATTGTGTCAGCTCTTCGAGCAAATGGCATAAACTGCTACCATTGCTCTCGCACACCAAAGCACATTTTTGATCATGAATGAAGTAAAAAAACAAGCACGGACGCTTCGCACCCTGTGTACCACCACAACGCGGCCGTGATAGTGTGCGTGAAAAGAACGAACGCATTAGGAAGGGGTATACACGCGTATACACTAGCCTAACCACCCTGTGCATGTGAATGGAGGAGATTCGCAGCGAAACAGTCATCGAGTAACCTAGTCTGTTTTGGGACGTCGGTTGCTGGGAGCGTTCGTGCTTCGCACTGTTCGTCTATTACTCAACCGTGCTTCGTTCGAAAGGGAAAGGGAAAAAATAAAAGTCTTTGCCGCAAAAAGAACTTGCCCGATTCGGTACGGGGACCAGTTTCGATTTTCTCGCTGGATTGTCCTGTGTGTGTTGTTTCTCGCTCGTGAAACAGACGTAGAATACCTGCGACCTTTCAACCTTCTTTATACTCTCGCGCATAAGGCGCTGTAAAGTGGGTCCGAATATTTGGTAAGCATTCGGTTACTAGTGATGATAAATGTGCATAGTTAAGTAATAGTAAAGGAAAGAATGAATCAGTTCTCGTATGTGAATGCCAAAATAGGCGAAAAGAAAAGGTGAATTTTTGGTGAAGATCTGAAAAAGCAATAAGCATGTGTTGGTGAGCTAAAAAGGGCAAACAAGTTCTATGTGTTTGTGTGTGCATTCCGACAGATGACAGAACGTGTGTACGGTACGATTCTGCGCAGTGCGTACGTCTCAGGGAAGAAGAACAAAGAGAAATTGACATCGTTTGTAAGAAAAAGAACAACAAATAGTAGTACGATATTGTAAAGTTGTTTGTTTACAAACATGTGCATTGTGAGTCGACGTTCATTGTAAAACCTAATGGCTAATTGAATTATAAATTGTATTAGTGATTGTTCCATATTAGCTCCAAATCGTTTTATTTCGGAGCTAGATGAAAGATGAAATGTTTCATTGTTAATTGTTTGTAGCTACACCTGCGGCAAAAAACAGTTTTGAAGAGATATAATCGATTTAACTTTATGCCTCCCTTCGTTTAGTTAATTTCTTTTTACATTTTTACAAAAAGAACCACGTGTCGCTATTATTTCTGTTCCCTTCTTCAAACGCTCGGTTCGGATAGCATTTAGCATGTCGACGAACAATAGTGCAGACAATCCACACAAAACCGCGTCACGAAACATTGGCAACAAAATTTGCCGACTTAATTAGTTTGAATCCGCGTTAATAATTATCGCTTCACCGTTCCTTCCTATCTAGTGCCTTTTCACGACACTGCACCGGCACCGGAACCGGCATAATAATCAACATCCTCAGTTCCCATTGTGCCTCATCACACACTAGAGCTGCTCTAGATGTGCCGTGCAAACCGCGTTTATGGTTGAGCACGAAACGGTACAGTTAAAAGTGAGTGAAGAAGCATCAGCAACGGAAGTCGCCGGTGGGTTGGGCTGTTGCTGAGGGTAGGCCCTTAATGCCGGTTTGCAGACATCGTAGTAACACAATGTGCCAACGTGCGGTGGTGCGAAAATTAGCGATCTAGAAACCATTGCATTACCTATCGCGTGTTGACGTGTTGGTGGGAGACGGCCCTACAGTGGGTGAAACAAAAATCCGGAAAAGGTGCACTCACAACCCAACGAAAGCTTAACGCGAACGTATCGATAGTGTGTGTTGGTGCATTCCGGTTGGAAGGAATAAAACGAAAGGCCGGCATAGTGCAAGTTGCTAGTGAATGTGATGTACAAACGAAGAAACTTCGCGAAATGACTAAAATTTGCTACCGTAGGTTGTTTAAATCACAGCAAAAATGGTGACAATAGGTGCGCACACGTGTAAGAAAGGCACAAACGAAAACACCTTTCCCGTTTCGAATCTTCGTGGCTTAATTTGTTTACTTAATAACCGGGTGGCATTTTTCAATTCGAACATTTGTCACACCACGCCATAACGTGCATTCGAACATGATACACGCCATAACGTGCATTAGAGAGATGGATATTACAAAACACCTCAAAAAACGCATCCAACAACTACATAACTAAACCACCTGATTACAGCATCGAACACCGAATGCACCGCATGGCCACCATATGCGAGAGGAACAGGTGGAAGATATATTGCTTTCCGTTAGTTATGCTTCTCGGTTGTGTGTGTTTGTGTGTGGTCGCAAGACAACCCAATAGCCGCTATTTTGGAGGCTGAAAAAGGAACCAAAAAAAAAACATAGTTCAAGATTACCTTTGGAATGTTACTAATGTTCGATTACTGTGAACTGAAGAAGGAATGTGTGTCTCGAAGAGCATGTCGTGTGAGTGAGTGTGCCGATTAAAAAGTGTAGATGGTTAATGATTTGTTAGTAAGGTGTAGTAAAATGTGTTAAATTTGAACACAAATATCTGATGCAAAACAAAGTCTTTAAACTTTGGTTTTGACAGAAAAGAACATAAAAATTTCTAAAATTCGCCAAAGGGCAGCAACACACATCGACAGGTGTAAATGTGACACAGAAAAGGTTTAAAAATTCACCGCTGCATGCCTTTTGGAATACAAATGGCTTGGAATCGAAAAACCGTTTTTACTTCCAATCGACGATCTCTTCGCGGCAGTGGTAGGGCGAAGCTTCGCAACAAAAAGGAAACCGAAAGTGTTTTAAGGTCATGCCGGGTTAGATAATGCTCTTTTTGGGTTACCTTCCATTCACATTATAACAAGCGGTGGCCAACTTCGCTATCCATTTTGTCGTTTACACTGTTTCCCATAATAACCAACGCACAATGCGGCAAGCGTGTAGCGAGCCCAAAACACGCACTACGTCACTGAGATGAGATGAAGCCGTAACAGTGGATACCGGGTCTGGGACTGTCAAAACCGTAAGAGACGTAATGTTGGAAAGCTAGATGGTTCGGTCCCCGTGACCGCATTTCATCGGCAATTGGTCATTTTCCTTCCTTTTGCACGACCATTCGTTCGCCGCTGCAGTCGTCCGTCGCTCGTCGACAAATGCTTCACTTTCGGCGTTCACATTCCACATTCGATTATGGAGGCGCCAACGCCACCCACGAACGCCCGGAATGATGAAGGGGAAAACAGTGTAGCGTTTCAATTAGCCGTAGCAACGCGCAATACTGCGTTGCACAATCTGTGGTGTAGGCTTCGTGCAGTGAAGATGACGCTGGATATGGTGAAGTGACTGACTAACGAGCGTTTATAGCAAAAAAGAGGTGTTTTGAATGTTACCAAAGTGTAACGTAAATCTATTGCAAATCGAATTCACAGTTACGTTGCATGCATATCAAATGGTTATGCGCGAGCCTAGTAGCCATCGTTCGCATGCGAACACTGTTTCCATGACAACGGTGAACTGCAACAGTCAAGGCCGACGCAAAATGTTGGTGAAAACAACAGCCAAAACGGTCGGGGGGAGATGTACCATACAAATCCCAGCTAGTTGCGACCCAGGGTGCAAACGTGTCCCCACAACACGTGGCATTCGGTTGTTTATGCAAAGCAAAGACGGACTCACTAGCACGTCCACTCTTAGTAAGGTAATGGCCTTCATTACACGATGGTGTGTCATGGTCAGTAGCCATAAGACCAGTCATTTGTGGGGAATTAAATCTGTTGAAATCACAATAAAGTGGTAGATAAAATAATGAATTAAATGTTACTTTAGTTAACATTTCTTACAATCGTCACATAATTAGTGCGTCTTTAAAACACCATTTTCTTCTTATTTCGCCCCACCTAGACACAGTCGGCCATAGCCACCAGCAGGAACAGCAGTCGCCACCTTTCGTCAACGGCGCAGGTACCGGTGTGAAGTTCCCGCCCGTAGTTGGAATTTATCGTCCACCGGCGGCAAGGCGTACACTGAATCTAGCGGAAAATATTGTCCATCAGCTTGCACCACCGGCAGCCTGCGAACATCCGAACGATTATGGTCATTTAACGCGGTCCACCCAACTTCCACCAGCAACTGATCACCAGCAAGTGCATCTTCTGCTACACACAGCTGCAGGTGGTACCGAACCGGATAAGATAGTAATCGCACCAGATTCCAGAGAAGGCCATCCACTAAGAAAGGACAAGGCGGGTGCTTGCGAAAAAACTGGTCACACCGGACAGGAAACAGTGCAATCGTCATCACAGACGAACGTACCGGAATGTACCAAACAGATAGGAAGTAACGACAGTACCGGAAATAATAGCAGTAGGAATAGCATCGCAGTTACATCGCCAAGTGCGAGGTAAGTGTAACCGAAGGAATTTAAAAAGAAAATATTTCCAAAGCATTGTCTTTAATACAGCAGGGATACAACTTTGGATGTCTGAAAAATGGAAAAGAGTTGACATTAATCCGCTACTATTCTGTATCTCGCTTTTAGGAACAACCGCCCCCCTCGTGAACGACGTCCAGATCGTGCAGTCTACGTTCCGCGTGCTCGTCGTAGCTTGACAACGCCTCCGGTCGCTGCGGCTCAGTCTCAATCTTCTCCACCAGAGGCTGTGGAAGCGAATATCGCGAAAGTAGACACATCTCCAACGAAAAGCATAACGCGCACGGCTTCCAACCGTGTTTCGCTTCCAATACCGAGTACATCGCTTGAACCAGTAGCAGCGTCAATATCACTCACCTCAACCGTGTCTTCCAACGAAGTTGCAAAATTAAAAGACGGCAAGCGTAAGCTGTCGGAATTTACATCATCTGGAAAACTGCAAAGTGGCAATACTGACACACCAAACTGTGATACTGTGATAGAGGCTCCGTTGCATGCTCATGGTGGCGGTGATGTTTCATTAGAATCGTTGAACAAACGGAGCCATAGTTTAGAAGAGCATCAACAGCACCAGGAACTTCACCGATCAGCTGGAGAATTGGTTGAGGTGACGAAAGATAAAGAACCTGTAACGGTTTCACCTTTTTATCTCAACAAACATAAAGAGGAAAGTGTCGAGCTGTATTGCGACGACTTAAATACTAGCCAGGTCGAAGAAGTTTCCAAGGAGAATTCTCACTGCAACCCAGAAACAGTCGTCACGATGCATCGCAACAATCAACGAAATCGTAATGTGCGAAACACGACCAGCAGCACCACGCCGTCACCACTTGCCACCGGCATGCTCATAACCGATACTAACGAGGCAGAAAAGATTGATCGCGATGAGAAGGAATTGCGACGTGCCTCGCAGGAGATCAATCGCAGCAATCGGCGCATTATGAAGCAAACGTTCAACTCGGATGTACTTGAAATCGGTGATCCTTCACCTGCTCCGACAGTACAGAAACCGGTAAAAGTGAAGCGCACAGCTGCGCCTACTGTATCTGAAGGCGTTGAAGGACAAAAAACAATTGTCGCGCCTTCAACTGGCTCAGTTTCGAACGGTAAAACGGCCAACAGTGAAGAAGCGACGCCTGCTGACGGCGAGGAGGACGCGGACGATTGGGAATCGATGTACGATGATAATGGTGATTGTTTAAATCCAAAAATGCTCGAAGAGCTAACGACGGCTGTAGGGAAAGTGTCGATTGAAACGCCCCAATCGGATTATAAGGTTAGTAGTGAGATGGAACGACACATTCGGGTACGTAGCATTTCTAATCATGATTTCTTGTAGCTGTTTGAAACAAAGCAGGCTGTGCTGAATGAAGAAGAGTTCCCACATGTGCTGGAAGTGTCCAACTTTCCGGCCGAGTTCAAGACGCAGGATTTGATGATGTTGTTCTCGCAGTACAAGGAAACCGGTTTCGACATTAAATGGGTTGATGATACCCATGCGCTGGCTGTGTTTAGTAGCTCCAAGATTGGTAAGGGCACGCGCCACATTTGGATAGTTTTATATACAACTAATGTATAATGTTATTCGACACCAGCTGCTGAAGTGCTCACTACAGGCCTTTCGTTTGCACGCGTGAAACCATTGGCCGAAGCTACGGCAGAATCGCGATCAAAGGCTCGCAAATGTTCTAGCTCATTGCAGCCGTACCGTGCTCGTCCGGAAACGTGTGCCGCAATGGCTCGAAGGATGGTATCGTCGGCGCTCGGCGTGAAGCTAAAAACGGCACCGGAAGAACGTGAAAATGAACGTCGACTCTTGCGTGAAGCCAAAGGTATGCAACGAATTGTTTCCATTCGCTATCGGTACATATTAATCGCATCATTTTCTTTTTCGCATCTTTTAGAACGTAAAAGACTCGCTGCCAAGCAACGTGATGAGGTGTGGGACAGCTAGTGTTAACAATGTCATGGAAGATTCACCGAGAACCGTTTACTTTCGTTACACGTTCGAGCTGCCACGTTTGCCATATCTGATAAGAAGAGAGAATTAGATCTCGTGAGACCGTTATATGCTAGGGCGTTGCTAAAGGGTTGAAGTTGCATTATAACATTACTGAAAGCAGCTTTATAATTTGTCAATTCTGCGGGTAAAACACGTCCCCGGAACTGAAGCTGTGTGCATGACGCGTGCAGCGTATTTGTGTATGCATTTTTATTTTATACTTTTGTTTTGAGACCCTTTGCCTTTACAATAATTCATCGATTTGCTCATGATTGAAAAGCGCTATAGATTTATAAAGCGCACCGAAACAGGACCACTTGCGTAACGAAACAGTACAAGCATAATAACGCCAATAGAAACAAGATAAATGATTTCGGGAGCTTACATCGATTTTGTATAATTGTTCTGAGCATAGAGGTCGGACGAAGGCCGATAAATGAGAACGTTAGGTGAGGCGCGAATCAGCTGGACCGCATCCTATCCTAAGACAGAATATTACTGTTCAACGGTAGGTAATTCATGTCACTCAGATAACCACAAATGCAGGTTGGTAGAGGCGGGTCAAGACCGATAACGGATGGTGTAAAAGTTGAAAAAGGTGTTATATCAATGATCGTACAGCTGTATTAGAAATATGAAAGTTTAGTTTATTATCTTTATATATTGTGAAGAATCAGACAGAGGAGAAAAGATCGGTAAGTCACGACTGGGTTTGTCAATCAAAAGTGAATACAAATATATTGTAAATTGTCTACAACAACTGTGTATGATCTGGCTTGTTCGAGATCCTGTATGAAAGCATACCTAAAATCCTTATATACAAGATGGGCGTACGAGTGGCAAATTTTGCCAGCTTGCTCGTCGAAATGTTTATATCTCTTATTTACAATGCAAAAATAACCGCGACAATTGGTCCTAATAAAGAATGTAATTCAGATATTTAAATGTTGCGCTATTTTATGGGTTGTTAATTTAAACCCGAGAAATGTGGTTCTCTGGTCATTTAACCTATGTCAACATATGAACGATAATTTTTTAAGAAAGAAAATTTGCTTTCAGATGAATGTAGAGTAATTGAATTATGAAGTACAGAAATTATTTATCTATTTTCTAATTTGCTGATAAGGTAATTTTTCCAGCTTTTGAATGGTTTTTACAACGGTGTAATCATAGCTTTATCTCTGAGACGTCGTGTGTACAGTAGCGCCTCTAGCGGAAAACGACAGAACGATGACCGCTGTCAAGCATCACGTTCAAGCGAATTTCATAACTGACAAACTTTCAACCTCTGTTTGGAGAACAGTTTTTTACCTGTAGATTATCATGTCGCATTGGCTATCAAATTAATATCAATAAGCATTGTTCCAACCAATTGGCTACGACAAAACATGAAAGTGCATTATCGTAAAGAAAAAACATCCCAATACAAGTGTGTGCTGTCAAAATGTTAGCCAGTTAGCTCGGTGCGTAATGATGCTAACGTCACAAATACATCTTCAAACAGCGTTCCGTTGCGTCCTAAACAGAATAAACGCGAATATGAGAAAGGCAGATATGGAAACAAGGAACGCGTAAACATCAAGCAAGTGCATCTGCAAACAACGGCACATCATAACAGAACGAAACGTAACGCATGCTGCGAAGCATGTACGTCTGTTTGTTGCAGTGTTTTAAGCAGTGTTTGAACTGAACCGTTGCACACGCTTATCGCGTTGCAGTGATCGTGGTGCACGCGCGATTAGAGACAGCTGCGTGGTGCATTCGGGAGAGCGTCATGTCCGTTAGTGTGACCGTGCACGATGTTGATCTGCCGATGGTGCCGGACCCATTGGTCGATCTGGAAAGTGCCCGTAAGATTGTTAACGATAAGCTGCGCATCCGACGGCTGGTACAGGTACGTGCGTGTGCGTAGGGTAGGGGTACACTTTTTCGTTTGTCCAGCAAGTGGCACAAAACGGTGACCTCGATTTTAATGTTTGGGCACTTTTGACGGTGACGTAATGGTGCTTGAAGTGAACTGTTGTGGTCACTGTGGATGGTGTGAACAATATTTCATAGAGTTTTGATGCTAAAGCTTGTTATTTGCACTTTTCCCATCCCATGGCTCAGGTTCGTCAACAGTCGAAACAGCTAGCAGCGAAAGTGCGCCAAAATTATCAGCAGGCCAAGGAAAAAGAGTTGGCCAAAATAGAGCAAACGAAACGCGAAGAAGTGAAGGCCTGGAAGCGGCAACACATACGTAACCTGCAGGATGAATACGCGCGCAATATATGCGACGTTGGTGAAGCACACCGGGCAGCCGAAGCCGCTGAAGAGTGTGCCGTTTGGTTTGAGGAAAAGCGTGCCACTCAACAGGCGGTCGCGTTACAGCGAGGGAAAACGGCCGAGGCAAACGCGGCTCGTGAACGGGACCGCAAAGAGGCACAGAAAGAAGCAAAGCTGCGGAAGAAACAATACGTGCCATCGAAATCTATTGCCGTACAAACTGTCATTCCCGTCGTTGAACTACCGTCGAAGGCTGTAGATGCACAAAAGGGTGCTACTGCCATTCCTTCTGAAGGTGACACTTCTACGGAACCAACACCTAGCCCGTACGAACACTTTCGATCTAGTAGGCATCGAAATAACTTCCACGCTCTGCCCGAAACAATCCTGTCCGAGTCGGAGGATGAACATTACTGTCCAGGTAGTACCCCGGTCCATATCGACAAAGAGAACGTTCCAGCGGTGGGTCATGAGTACAGTGCTACTGCCTTCACGTCACCGAGCGACTATCGACCGAACGTTATTTCACCACCACCGAAACCACAACGACTGCAACCGTTCACCCAAATTACGGATCTGATCCAGCAAAGACGTCGCCAACGACAACACTCATTGCACGATGAGACTCGACAACCTTCCGGTGCATACCGTGACACTTACGGCACACAGAAAACGGTTCAGTTTGATAATTTGAGTGACAATACACTTTCCTTTCCAACAAGCACAGTTCTCACACACGACGACGATCATCGTCCGTTTGCGAACGGAACGAACGAATCGCCCCGTAAAGTGCCACCCCGAAAGATGGTCGATAAACCAAAAACTAAACCGCCAGTACAGGGAGGCGATCAACAACAGGAAGAGGTTATAGGAAAGCGGCGAAAGAGAGCGGTCCCACCGGAATCAAGCTCATCTACTGCATCGTACGGAGGAGGCGCGTGTAGTACGAAGGTGCAATACTATGATTGTAACACCAAGTTCCGAAAGGAGTACGATCAACCGGTTGGGTTTGTGCAGCGCGAAGATCATCGATCGGATGAACTTACCGGAATGGAGGAAGCAAATCGATACGAGCTGCTCCAGCAAGAGCTTGCCAAAGCGCGCAGGTAATTGAGCAAGGGCTTGTTAATTGGAGGTTAACATTAGGATTATATTGTCACTCTGAACATTGCAGCAAACCACTGGTGGACCGTACAAAACCGGCCTTAGAAAAGCAGCAAACGAGAAAAGATTATGAAAAGCTGTCGAAAGAGCTTGACAATCTAACACGGACGGAAAATAAGCTAAAAAGTTTAGCAGTCGTAAGTGTGATTACAAATGCCGGCTGAAGATCCGTTTTATAACCAGTGCAATTTCTTTTACAGCCGTCGAAAGCCATGCCTACGGAAGCCACAGTTAAACAGCAGGCCGTAGCACGTCAACGAAAGGCAGCCGAAGCGGTTGAAAGTTTACTTCGGCAACGCGCTCTCGTAACGTGTCCGATCGTACAAATGCAAACCTCGTCCGATGCAATGCGTAATCCAACCACGCGTCCATCTGTGGTTAATGTGGCACAAATGAAAGTTGCAAGTGGTGCCATCCGGTCGGAAGCCAAAGATACTTCCACCGACAGTTGCGCCTCGATCGTGCTGGACACGTTCGAGCGTCCGGGGATTCCACTACCGTCCGAGGCAACCGGTGGAATGGACAAAATAGCGAAGCTGAAGGAACTGTTGGAACAAATTAACGAGCAGCGCCGTTTGCTAACGGAAGAACTGACCAAGGAGAAGGTAGAACAATTGGCAAAGGCATCCGATCGAAAAACGTTGGACGATGGTACGGCTAAGTTGGAAATAGAGCGGCTTGAGCGCATGAAACGACGGCAAGAGGAATTGCTCGAACAGCAACAATTGTTGCAAAAGCGTGAACAGGAAGTAGAAGAGTTAGGCCGTCAGTTGAAGGAGAAGATGGCCATGCTACAGCGCAAGCAACAAAAGCATCAACAAGTGGATGAATCCGGAAAGCAGTGCAAGAAGGATGCAAAGAAAACTCCTACGGTACACGTAGAGACAAAGGCACAAAAAGGGACAGTTGATGTGGACGTTGTGCAACCTTCGTCTTCGGGAAGCATCGCTATCAGCGAAGCTAGCAAAGACTCGTACGAAACCGTCGAGAAGCGAACGGGTGTAGCAGCGGCGCCGGTAAAAATTATCATCACCGTAAACGACAATGGACCAACACCGTCGAAAAAGAAGCACAAGAAAAAGTCGACTCAGAGGATAAAATCTCCAGTAAGATCCGAAAATGCGCAAACCACACAAAAACGGGACGAACCGGAACCAATCCAATCGATCATAAAACCACTCGCTACACGGAAAGATGTGCTGGCCAAAAAGAAAGTAATAGAATGTTCACCGGGCAGTTCGTCGACGACATCAACCGTTTATCGGCCTCTTCCTCCGAAGATTGGTAGCTTAAAGATCCTTCAGCGGGAAGTACCTGGAGCTGCAGCAAGTGAACCAAACAAACAAGACCTGCCCGATGGTGCGAAAGGTTCGTCCGGAGCAAAGTATTACCAACTGTCGAAAAGTGACGACCGCCGAAAGGTGGGCATCGCCAGTGCGAAAAACATTCCGGCGGGTGCGAATCTGAACCCAAATCTGCTTAAGTACATTGTCCGATTGCTCGGTATGTCACGGCAATCGATTGATCAGCTTGGAGTGAGCTCGACTAGCGTTTCGACGCCAAACGAATCGATCGTGAACGTTAGCAGCAATGTTGCTGCTGGTCAACCGGTGTCGGTCCAAATTGGCCCGCTTGCCCCGAACGAAGAAGAAGTCGAGCGCGTCAATCGTTTAAGGAAGTTTATCGATGAAAATTACAACTTCCTACAAGAGATCGACGAAACGCTACGACGATCCGATCAATCAACGTTGGGTAGTAGCGATCGGAGCGGTGTTTCAGCGGCGAACAATGGCAGTCTGATGAACGAATGTCCGTCGGATGATGTTGAAGTAAGCCGCGTGGAAGGGATATGGATGGAAACGTTACGACGCAGAGAACGAGCGATGCAGAAACAGCAGAGGAAAGCACCCTTGGGTACCGAAGGACAGTCATCGAAGGGCAAAAGCACGGATCCAAAGCAGCACGATAAAAGCAAGCACGTGGATAGGGAGAAGCAACCGACACGGGCTACTGCTGGTGAAACAGTGCCAAAGGCACCACAACCACCAGCACCGACGGTGAAGGAAGGTTCTTTGAAATCCATTTTGAAGTCTCCGAAACGGGACACGTCGTCAAAGGTGGCTAAAATCATTACACCCCAAGGCCATGTGGAGGTAATCAATTTGAGCGATCGGGAAGAGCAAGAAATTCTTGAACGCTACTCCCAACTCACGGAACGATGTAGCCAACGCATCACGGAACTGTCCCAGATGATTAATCAGGTGCGCGAAGAAAAACGGCGCCTAATCGAGGACAGTCTCTCTTCCTTAGAGCAGCAAGAATCGACTAAATATATGGACCTGCCACCAATGCTCGGTTCCGTCGCTGCTCAACCACCATCGCAGACAGTAAAGACTCCAGCCGATGGAGTTCCATCGCCACCGGGACCATCCGCTTCCAATGGGGTAGCACCGATGGGGGATGATCCGGTAAGCGAAGAAATTGACAACATCTTCTCTTCGAAACAGATCGGGCTCAGTAAGGATAGCGGTATTGCAATGTCCCGTCCACTAACCGCGTCCGATATACGCGAAAGTCCCTCCGAGGAAGGAAGCCAGGGAAAGGAACCACTGCCATTTGAACCATTCCTGAAAGACATTCCGAAACCTGCGCCAGCGTCTTCAGTTAGCGGACAGGTCGAGGTTGGCGGCGGACCAAAGATGGTGTTCGTTGGTAGTGGTGCTTTACGTCGCAGCACTCCACCGGTTGCCATAGCGCGATTTAGTCCACAGCTGCCGGATGAGCTGCCAATGCACGAACTGTCTACGATACCGGAAGTGGAAACACCGGCACCGGCAGCTACCGGTAGCAAAGTGAATGATCTTTCAACGGTGTCAGTTACGGCTACCGGCGATACTGCTAACACAGCCGAGGTACTGGCAGAAGCGTGCAATAGGTTGCAGCTACATGAGCCGTCGATCCCAGACATTGGGTACGATCGGTTCCCGAACTATGACGAGTATGTGCGAAGTGCAACAACTGGCCCGTCGACGGGCACCGCATCGTTTGTGCGTATGGAGCTAGAACAAACCGTTGAACCAGTTGAAAAGTCTACGTTGGGACTAGACGTGACAGAAGAACGTGAGCCGGAGAGATTAGCTTATAGGAAATTCCCTGGCTCTGCACCAGCGTTTGATATAACGGAGGAAGGGGAGGCAACGACATCGCGATCACGGTCGGTCGCATCCGGAAGCACTGCCAACAAATCCGGCTCTGACGCATCGCTCCCTGATGTGGTGGCCGAGCTGAGAAAGTTGAACATTTTCGTAGAACCGTTCAACAACTCATTGGATAATTCGAATCGTTCAACACCTTTGTCGGACACGCCCGGGGGCCAACAGCAGAGACAGGAAATAGCGCGCCCTTCAAGACAGGCGGCGCAATCTCGTAATGTTACCGACCGACCAGATACCTCAGCCGTTTTGCAACAACTGTCCGAATCGTTTAGGCGCGATCTGGAAAACATCGGTATACGCTGGGTTTCACCTATGCTAAAGCGATCGCAACTAGAACAGCACTCGAGCGGTTCGTCACCCAACTCTCTAGAGGGAGAAGCGAAAATTGTTGGCCCAAATGATGAAACGATCGAAAATGATGCCGATGGTATAGGTAAACCGCCGAACTTGGCGAAGTTTATAGCGCGCGAGCTGATGGTACGCTCCCAGTCCGATCTACAGTCGCTCTCCTCGGTTTCTTCGAGTTCGCACGGTTCCCATAGCACGTTGTTACGTTCGCTGTTGAACATTAGCCGACTAGACCATAGCAATACCAACTCGAGCCCCATCCGGGATCTGCTGATGCACACGCCAACGGATGGAAAAAGCATACAGCGTACTTCTACACCGGTTGCCAGCAAATCCACCGCCAGTGCCAATAGCTTGCGGTTGGGTGGCGACGGCAACACGGATACCGCAGTTACGAACCATACCGAGACGGGACTGTTCTCGGGTGAATCGCGATTATCGTCCGTACACTGGAGTTCCTCGTCGGGGAACTCCTCGGACAGACAGGAACCGCCACCACACCAACTAACGGTGCCCGACGTTCGACTAGAAAGACAGTCCTCCACAGGGAAAAGCCATGAATAAATTGCGTGGCATAGTCGGTGTGGACATAATATCGCTAGGAAATGCACAAATTTGCACCTCAGATCTATATTTTTTTCTATATCATTTAGCGTGAAGCAAAACTGTTATAGTATAATAGGTGAATATGTTTTCATTAAAATTATTTAAGTGGTTCATTCTGTTATATCGTTAAAATGCAGTTTTTACGTTTTAAATTTGACGAATAGTGAAAAAAGCGTTAAGTCACAAAATTGTAACCGTCTTTAAGTATAGATGTGATAAAAGAAACGATTGTAAACAATAAACAATAGTAGACGCACGTTAATAAGCGCAACAAAATATGAAACTCTTGAGCATTCTTTATTCAAATGAAAGCTTTTCACACTGTGTGGTTGCTGCACCGTGCCACCATTGAAATAAGGTTGGTTTTTCTTGGCTTTTCTGAAGCAGCATTCGATGCGTTTAGCCTGGTAAAAAGACGGTCGGTCGTCCATCAATGTAAGAATAGCGAACCTTTATTTAGTATTCCATCGTCACGGAGTACAAGATGAATGTTCCGTTGTACGTTCCAGTGATAAGCCATTTTCTGTGAATGTTATAATGGAAATGATTATACTTCGCTTGATGTGGACTTATTGTGTTGCTTTATCTTGTGTTACCCATTGGCAGACATTTTAACCAGATTTGGAGAACCGTTCAAAGGTACGGACGGTTCGACCGTGTCCACCTTTCCGCTGCCAATTCGGTAAAGCTCCAGTAATCCATTTCCCGTTGGTGAAAAGATGTATTCCGTATCGCTCGTGCAAACAATACGTGTTTTGAAGGGAAGAGGCATTTTGATGATTAGTGTTGGAGTAGAATTCTGCAAAATAATAGCAAGCTTATTAATCACCGTACACAAAGTGGTGACGGTTTCTATGGCACTTACGATACTGTCCGTGATGTCGTGGAACAACACTTCGCCTGTAAGATCACAACTAATCAGTAGCTCCTGTCGGCGGTTTTCGATCTTCTGCAGGCTAGTTACACTAAACGCGTGACTCTTTAACTCAATCGTACCCGGTGAGAACAAATTTACCTTACCGACACTGGTTCCTGATGACGGCCCAGAATTAACTACCGATGCGATCGATCGTTCCGATGTCGACGTTAGAGGAATAAGCTGTGTGGTGGAACAGAGTAGCAACGATCCATCGTCACAACCTGCCACGAACTCGGTGTTCGAGGTCGCCAATATTTGCGTCAAAATCAGCGCCTTTCCGCTGGCCGACGGTACATTGAGTTTGAATATTTTATCCTTTACGATCGTTTTACCAACTCGCCATTGTATGACGGTACCTTCAGCGTGTGCGGTGAGCAGAGCGTAGTCCGACTTGGACATTACGCTATAGCGTGTCCATGCCATATTGACTACTTTCCCGCAATCGGTCGTTTCCGAATGTAGTTCGGCGAGGGAGTTTCGTTCGTTCTTGAGATTCATCTCGTAGTGCCAAATGTACACGTCCCCGGAGACAGTACCGCCAGCGAACATGTCCCGATTGAACGGGTTCGTTTCGAGTGACTCTACGCAAGCCTTAACCGGATTGCTGCTTAGCTCTACCCACTGTACGGATCCACCGTAGCGGTCCCGCTTGGGACAGAACACCGTAACGATCGAGCTGAAATGGTCACACCATGCGTCGTGGGTAGGGCTACAGGCGACTACCAGCAGTGGAGCGTCACGTGTTAATATGGAGAGCCAAGCTGCAGCACCCACGTGGAACGCATTTGCGTCACTCTTTTCGGTAGCGTGTTCGGGATTCAAACTGCGAATAGTTAGTTCTTGATGACGACACACATGGTATCGTTCGGAAGTTTCGTACAAATTATCATTACAATCGAAAATTGGCGTCATTCCGTAGGACAGTTCTTCCTCTACAATCGGTTGCACTTTGCGTATAAACGTGACGAGCTTAGAGTCATCGTAAGTGGCAAATTTCTTGCTTCTCGGTGCACTGATCGTCTGGGTCTGTAACGAAGCAATGAGGATGGACAACTTATACCAATCAATTCATCTACGAAAGTGCTCTCATTGAAGATACTTGCAGCAGTTTCTTTCCGTTCCTTTGGTTCGGTTGCAACATCGAGGGATGTTGGAACTGGGCAAGGATCTACGCCAATATCCTTTGTGAGACGGTTTTCTGGCGATCTTTCACAGCGTGTAGATTCAAACCCAATTGGTGTGTTAGATTTAAGCGTAAATTTGGCGTGGTTCGAATCCATCCCGATCGAGCTGTTCAGCAAATCACGCAATGAGTAGTGTTTTGAAAATCACTCCTACATGCGCAACACCGGTTTGTTGTGGGCATACTTTTTCGTTGCTATGGTAACGGCCAACGCCGACATTCGCTGGTACATCATCAGCGACATCTGTTGTATTCAACAACCTGTACGCATTTTGAATGATCTGGTCCGAAACTGATAATTTGTATTTAAACAGTACACTTAATCGAAATAGAGGATTCATGAACTACATATTCATCCATGAAGCATATAAAAAACATTAAAAAAAAAACAAAAACGACTGGATACGGAGTCACCCTGTGCGATTTGGATGACATTTAGTTGACATACGGGCGTTCGGCTGTGTATGTGCATTTCTCAATGCCGGTATCAAATATAAACAAACGGTGTATGTGAACAGCTGACGAGTAGCTGCGTGTGCGCGTTTCGGAGTGTGTGTCTTTGGTGCGCGCGTGTGTAGTACTGTGTGTATGTGCGAATTGTCCTTTTGAATATTCGTTTAGTTCGTGGAAATATCCTACACGTGCATTCGTAACATCTAAAGGTAAGCCTGCCTAACAATCGTCCTGAAATCGGACCGTTTTTGAGCCCCTTTTGGTTCCGTGTGCGGGAGAACCTTGTGGTGACAATGGTTGATCCTCCGGAACGCGGTACGCTTGTATGGCAAGTTCATCCGGTTCGTTCGTGTGATACGCCTTCCGCAGCTCTGCGTCAGGTATGATCGGATGTGGACAAGGATGTTCCGCTGGTTCGACTGCACGAACTGTACCATCTCCATGGGGAACGGGTGATCCACGTGGTGACGACTTCGGCGAGGAAGCCTTCGAGTCACCAATTTCAAATCCGGCCAATCGCTTCTGCACCTCATCTTGGTCATTTGATTCACCGGTAGTCGCTGGCTCAAGTTTACGATACTCCTGTTCGGTAGCTTGCAGAAGATCGTCTTTCAGATGTCCTTCGGCCAGCAGATAACTACGCACACTGTCAATGGCCAATGGGGAAAATATTTCCGGGTGCGCTTGCATGTACCGGTACACGTACAGATCGGCACTGACTATTTTAAACCGATGCGCAAAAACCACTATCGTGGCTCCGATGTAGAGATCCTTTGCCGTGTAATACTCTGGCTCGTCCGGATTGCAGCCAGGTAGCCAAACTTTGCGCGGTGATAGGAACCGGCCTCCTCGAATGCCGGAATTGTCAATAGACGATTCCATGATGGTAATCGTACCGTCAGCAAGCGACAGACTAAGTACAAACTTGCGTATTTTATCCTCCGGGTGTGCGGTGTCCAGAACACACCCGTACCGTAGAAATTTGTTTACATTCACCAAGTACGTGATGACGTCCTTTTTCGGGCTTTTCGGCACAAGACTATGGTACGAGGCAAGCGAATCTTCGGGCGTTCCGAGACCGAGGTAACTTGGTACATCCAGCCGTGGTATACGCTTGGGCGAACTGTCCAGCCGCACCCGGTCCGGTTGGATGAGCTTGAGCGCTTTTTCGTAGTAGCAACGCGTGAATCCATCACAGTCAAGCAGAAGAAACTTGCGTCCATAAACGAAGATGGTCGTGCCAACGATCAAATCCTTTGGAGAATAATATTCCGACACTTCGGCATCAGTTTTCTCGAGAAATATTGAAGGGTGAGAAACTGCAAGGAATATATTGGGAAACCATTAGTACATCATGAGCGGTCATGTGATCAACAGTCGTGGAATTACCAGGATTTTCTTTCCAGTTCTTTGGCAGCTTCTGCTTACGAAGCAGCATCGGGAAGTAGTCCCGTCCTTCTTGGTTCTCCTTAAGCTCTTTTATAGACACGGTATCATCTTCGAGATAATAGAACAGTTTGTACGTCATCAGTTCGCCCCCATCGCGGTCACGCTCATCCAGCACACAATCGAAGCTAGAATGAGAAATAATTCGTACAATATTGTGAAGTAAAATGATCCAGTACAATCAGAAAGGCCACACTGATTTAATCTACTGAGTGATAAGATAATCCCTCCAGTTTACTCTCTCAGCTATTTCTTCGAGTGGCCCAAGAGTACTTACTGCAGAACCTTCCCCTGATACTCGAGATACTTTCGTAGCTTATCGTCCGGTACTGGGTACATTTTGTGATGTCGGAACGATTGTCGCTGGCTGATCGAACGCTCGTTCATAGCCGGATCCGGTGGGAGCAGTTCGATCTCGTTCAGCTCAATGCCGTTGCTCAGCAAAAATTCCTTCGTGTACGCATCGCAATCGGTAATGTGAAACACGTAACCATGCATCTCGACATCGATACCGATGTTCAGGTCCTTCCAGTTGTAAAACTCTTCCCGGTCCGCATTTTTGAGTTTCTTTCCGCGGCGCACCAACCGACCCTGCGGGTAGCCGCAGTTTTCGATCGTCGGTTCCAGCACCGTCATCGTGTCGTCCTCGAGAAAGTACAGAATGTGCACATAGCGTATACGGAACGTTTCGGTGGCCGATTCCGGTACCGCCTGCCGGAAGAACGCATTGAATTTGAGCGTTTTCTGATCGTACAGCACAAAATGTGGCCGGTACGGTTTGACCGGTAGATGTTGCACCCGACCGTACGTAAGGATCGGATCGTACAGAACCGTATTGTTGCCGCCACCGTTCGGTTCGGGACAAAATTGGATGGAATCTTCATTCAGCCGCTCGCCACCGAGACCACACTCGGGCCGCACCGGAATTGGGTAACCATTGATGTACTTGAAGCTCTGCGGTACATGATGCTTTTGGCGCAGACGGTTAGCAAAATCGTTACCGGGCAGCTTCGGTAAGCCCTCCATGACAATGGTTCTTTACGGCGGAAATTACTTTACAAAAAGAATACCGGAAATGGAAAAATTTCGAACGTCTCGACGTGAAAACTCATCGAACTGTGTATTTTCTATACCATAGAGTGCTCTTTTGCGTTATTCAACAAATAAAACCGAACACCGTTACTATGGCAAGCGGCTGCCATCGTGACGATCAGAGGTACCTCTGCATATACAAGCACTGCGCATGTTCGTTTCGGCCACACCTGTTGCGTTGTTGTTTGGAATACGATTGGAAAAGATTCATATTTTACTCACATGGTAATGGGGGGTTATATGTTGAACAATTTATTTCATAATTATAATATAGAGAATTATCCATTTTTGGGGGGGCATTTTAATAAGCGATGCGATTTCTTTAAGTTTAGGTGGAAAATCTGTATAGCAATTAATAAAGGTATTTTTTATTATATTTTAAATTAAATATTTATCACAGTTTTCTTTGATCCTCAAGCTGCGTTTTCGAAAATTTCGACCGAGCAAAATGTTACGCATACCAGCCACGATGCTCCGTCGTTCCTCTCGAGGGTATTGCGTAAGCAAACACGGCACAGCATCACCAAAGCGTCGTATCAGGTAAAACGAAACATATAAAAATATTTCACTCACCACGGCGACACGAACTAAGGTTCACGCTCTTTTCATGTTTCCCTCGGCAACCTCGGCCTGGAATAACACAATGCGCTGGAAAACGAAAGTAGCCCGTCCCTGATCGACATCGCACCGGAAGTGCGCGAAACCCTGCGGCAGACGCCACAGTTGGTAGTGGCATTAGAATCAACCATCATTACCCACGGAATGCCGTATCCGCACAATCTCGACACGGCACTAGAGGTGGAACAGATCGTACGACAGCAGGTAGGTGACAAGTGTACGCGCCACTGCGGGATATGGTGCAGACGGAAGGGAAAACATAAACTGTGGCATCCTTTGGACCTGCAGCAATTAGCACATCTCCCGGTGGACTAACGTCCGCTTAACCGCATGCTGTTGCCGTGCGTTAGCGTTGACTTTTTATTTTTTCTTATTACGTTAGCAAGATAGGAAAGATGGTAACAGTAGTGCCAGGGGTTCGCTTTGCTTTTCGTCTGGGATCGATCCAGTCGATGGGACTCGTGGACTGTTTAAACTGTGCGAAGTGAAGCCCATGTTCGACTGCAATTTCGGTTACTAACTGAGTTTTAACTACTAGCATAACCGCAAACCGCACGGTCCCCACTGACCGCATTGCACAAGAGCGTGGCTTTGGAGAGCGCACGGTCAGCAGTACAGATTGTGGTTGCTTAAAGAGAATGCGCTAACGGAGAATACGTAGTGGACGGAGCGAGGATCTCAATCGGAACACTGGTACCAAACGAAGGGCCCACACAGTTGCTGTGCAAGGATAGAGATTTTGGCCACCAAGCGCATATTCTGTTTCCAAACCACAGGATTCAATTAAAACCAAATTTCAACATCAGCTGCAGAAGTGAACGCAGAACCGGTTCCACCGGGTAGCTCTGCCTTCAACAAAATGCCCGTCACCGGCAGGAAGCATGAGCATAAAAAATGATAAAACACAGTCTGCCTGAGTGTGTGTTTGTGAGGCATTAGATTTTACTCTATGGAAACGGGGGGCAACTCGGGACTGGGATTTATTATGAACGACTTTAACAAGCTCTCCCTTAACACTCGCTTTGTCAGACGAAGCATGGTTCACTCCTTTGCGAATTTAATCTCCGTCGAGCGCACACCCTACTTTGCTCCGGGAGCAAACGTGTCCTTATTAATTGTATCATTCTCCATTTGCAGGGTGCAGTTCCCGCCACGATAGCGATTGTCGGGGGTCGTATAAAGGTGGGCCTTGGGGCGGATCAGTTGCGGTTGCTGGCCCGTAACGATAGTGGCGCACAAACGCTGAAAACGTCCCGCCGAGATATGGCGTACGTGATGGCGACGGGTCGAAACGGTGGCACAACGGTTGCGGGCACACTGCTCGTCGCTGATGCCGTCGGGATACGTATCTTCGCAACCGGAGGCATCGGTGGAGTGCATCGCGAAGGCGAATGGACGATGGACGTTTCGGCGGATCTGATCGAACTGGGCCGCTGCCCGGTGGCGGTCGTATCGAGCGGCGTTAAGTCAATCCTGGACATACCGCGAACGCTGGAATATCTGGTAAGTGCAGGCAGGTATAGCACGCTGGAAGGTTCAGGCCCGGCGGGGTAAAGAATGATTTATTGTTACGCGATTTACTGCGATGCGCCTAGAACGTAAAGTACGTTTCCCAAAGGCCTATTTAACGTCATCTCATCCGGGTGTTTGGCCGATGTTCCGCTAAGCTCTATGGATGCAGGATAAATCTCCTGCGGAGCGGTTTCGATGAGCGGTCTATTATAGTAATTGATAATTTATGATTTATTACAACGGTGGTACGGTGCAACAGCGAGACTGATAAGAAAGGAAAATTGTTGAACCGTAACAAGGATTTCGATGGGTGTAACACCGTCGACTCGAGGCATAATAATCTCCTTCACGTGTTTAACTGTCCAATACTGACTTGCTGCCATAATCACATTCCAGGAAACGCAAGGCGTATGCGTGACCACCTACGGCAGCGAGGACTGTGAATTTCCCGCCTTCTACACACGCTCCAGCGGGTCAAAGGCGGCCTACAATCTTACCAGCGCGACCGTCGCTGCCAAGATGCTGCACATGAACCGTGCGCTTGGGCTCGGGTCAGGAATTCTAATTGGCGTGCCGATACCGGAACGCTACGCAATGGATGCTGCCGAGATGAATGCGGTGATTGCAGAAGCGCTCGAGGACGCGGAACGTAAAAGAATCCGGGGCAAAGAAGTAACACCATTCATACTTTCTGCCGTGTCCGCATTGACGCGTGGGAAGAGTCTCAATGCAAGTAAGTACTGATGAGAAAGACATAGCAGGACGGTTGTACAAAAAATCTGTTCATGTTTACCTTTCATTCCAGATATGGCTTTGATAAAAAATAACGCACACGTTGCCGCTGACATAGCGGTGGAACTTGCTCGTATTGAGAATGGCTCCACGCCGGAGATGGAGCGGAAAAACGATACCTCGTTGCCTGCTGATGGCGCTGGTGCTCCGGTTAGTTGAGCTCTGCATTAATTTTTATACGTTTTTAAAATAAACCAATTTCTGTGCTTCTTGATGGCTAGGGCTGCGGGAAGATGGTTCTTTCGTATGGTATCGTACGATATCATTGTGAATGTACGTTTGTAGGAAAGAACTCGCCTTTAGTTGTTGCAGCTAGAAAGAACAATGCAAGCATCAATGATTTATGTTTGTATTTTCTTCATTCAAGCTCATCATCGGCGGTTCGGTAATTGACATTTGCATCAGCGTCTTGGAGGATGACCTAAAGGTATGTGACTGTTTTAATATTATGATAATTTGATTATAACCTGAAGCAAAGTAGTGTTACTGTTCGTTAATGTAGCTCTTGGAATGATGTCCATGTAAGAGTTCGAAGATATTTAAGAACAGTTGGAAGTTCTCCGAGCTCCAGTATACTCATGATTCTTCGTTTATTTTCTTATAAAATGATAAATTGCGGGTATTTTCTCAATTCTTCCATAGCTTTTATCGGAAATATTAACGAAGAACTTTAATACCATGTCTACCAGCTTTTTCGGATTTGCTAGGGGAGTTAGCTATTTTTGAACTTTATAGGTAATGGAGCATTGTATGTTATAATATGGAGAATTATTATGAACACATATGATTTATATGAGCTAGTTCGTAAGGCATAACATAACCATCAATTTAAATATTTCAATCGTCTTTATTTCAAATTGTTCGTTTCATTTGTTTGTTTATTTTTGTTGTATTGTTTCCACTTTCTCGTTTTCTCTTGCCATTTCCTACCATCCGTTTGCTTTCTTTCTCGGGTTTTCGTTTTGTTACGTTTGTTTTCTGTGCATTATGCTTAGGTTATTTACAACACATCAGTTTCAAGATAACAGATTTAATTATTTTCTTCGCTATGCATTGCTATGCTCTGCTCGCGTTCACTTTCTCACTGTACCTTTTTCCCCTTTTTTTTTGCTCTGATTATTCATGCCGAGACGTTTTGTTTTATACTGTTGCATTTATAACCGTCCTGTTCTCTAGCATCATTCGCCCACCACGGTGCCACGCTCGTCGCTTATCGCTATCGGGTTTTATGCAAGGTTTACAATAATTACAACAGGTTGTTCTGTGTTTTAGCTGAAGGAGTTTGGTATCCTTCTTGGTTTTCTTGTTTTCATGGTTTAGTTTAAATTTATAATATCAGTTTATTATATGTTTATATCTTTGAATGAACGAGCAGTAGTTAGCGGGTTTTTAAATTGTATTTGTTTAAAGTTTTTTTTTTCTTCTCATTTTTGTTTTGGTTCGCTAAAGTCGATGTATTTCGCCTATACATACTCTAATACACACTCTGGTTTACATCGTAACACACCATCACCAGTTTGGGTTTATTTAGTACATTGCTAAGATTATTTAATTTTCTCCCTCTCTCGCACACGCGCTTCCGTGTGTTTTTTATGTTTTGTTTTTGATTTGGTCGTAAACATTAAACGTTTATTTTAGTAACATGCAAGTTTTGTTTGAATTTTTCTGTTCTGGGCGGCGAGGAGGGGAGGGGAGGGGGTGGTATTGTGGGGTATTGTGTTTTTCGGCTTTACCTTGGGGTGTTTTTTGTTTGCAGTTTGCAGAACTTTCACAAGCAATTTTCTCTCTTCGATGATATCGCCCATCTCTCACAGTTCCTATCGATCGATAGCGAGATGCAGAACAACAGCAGTTCTATAGAGAATTGCCATTAAAATTCTCATTGTACAACTCCAATCGATCATTCGTTCGCGCTGCCGTGCTGCAGGACGATTTGGAGCACCGAAAGTAGGAAAATTAATCAATTTACCCAATTACTCAACGACCGTGTTCCGTGTTCCGTTGTTTGTTCAGGCGGGGATGCTATTTTCTCTGTTGCTTCCTCCGTCCGATTGAACTTATCATTTGCGTACATTGTAAATTAAATGCTTACACTACTCCATCCGCTGTGTCCGATTCCGACGCGAACAAGGTTCCTGTTTCTGTTTTTGCACCTCACTTTCAGTCGATTGAAGGATCTGCCCAAGTGCGGCACAGTTGGAGCGTTAAATTAAATTTTCAATTTACCGAATGTTTATCAGCCGACGCATCGTGCACCATTCCCCGTTTTTGGGGGCATCAGAACTTAAAAAAAAGCTTTTCCACGAAGATAAAAACAAGCGCCAAGCGTTGCAGTGTGTCAAAAGCGTGCTAATGAGCCGAGGAATAATGCATTTAATTCGCTGTCCATTTTGATTTCATCTCACGCCCCTGCGCTGCTACTAAAGCCTGCCCAGCGAAACTGGGTGCTATTGTGCGCCACAGTCATGAGGTTCGGGGGATACTTGTTTTAATAGCATGTTTTATCATGCTGAATATCGCGCCTTTTTTTTGCCGTTGTTGCTATTTTATTAATCGATTTGGCTGAGAGCCTCTACAGATTAGCTGTTTGCTATGCAGCCATGTAATTAAACGATTACGTTATTACCATGGTTGATGGGAAGAGGCAACATAAAAAAAAGGTATCATTTTCCATCAGCGATCGACATCATGTTTATGCTATGCATTACATCAGAGGACGTATCTCCAAAAAAGGATCTTCATTTTTATCTCTCTCTCTCTCTCTCTCTCTCTCTCTCTCTCTCTCTCTCTCTCGCTCTCTCGCTCTCCATTATGCTAACAATCCCGATCGTGGATCTGCAAGCAATCAGCACGGAAGATTGGGTTCTATGTAGTATGTATAGATGTTTGTTTTTGCCATAAATTCCACACGCTATCTCCCATATTCGTTAGGACACTTTTGATTATATGTTGCCGTTGTCTGCCTCCTGTGCCCTGTCTGCTGTGTATCCGCTGGGTTTCGTTTTTTTTTTTTGGTTTATTTAAATAGTGGCGCGCAGGCTTTGGCTTACCTGCTTGAAGTTATTACAAACGCTTTCTTTCCTCTTCCTGTTGTCTCCCCTTTTACTCACTCCTCCGGTGACACACAGACACGCACACACATATACACTCTACTATAGGCAAATCGTGTAATATACAGAGAAACGAGTTAACAGTTCATTATAGACTCTTGAGTATTGAGTAATCTATCATTCAAGGAATTTTGTTGAAATCACTTAACGCCTTCTGCTAGCTGGTTTCCGCGCCTACATACCCAGTTACATACTAATTTATTTCAATTGTTAGCTTAATTCATCATCTTGCTTAGTGTTCACCGTCTAGCACACTTCATCTGCTTCACTTTCATCGTTCCCCTTATTACATGAAGCATAGTCCGCTGGATGTATCTGCCCCTTTTCCCATGGCCTATCATTAGTGCCTAATTGTAATTTACCTCACAATCGGAATATCTTAATAATCGAGTCAACAAATTATTAAAGCCGCTATCTAAATATCATAATAAACGCGTGTGTGGTATGTGTGTGTGTCGGTGTGGCATAATGTGGGAAAGGTGTGACGGTCGTAGCAGTAGTAGTAGTTACGTTAGAAGCATTCTGGGGTCCTTATGTCCCACCTAAGTTGCACGATCTGTAGCACATTCCTGATCTTTGCTTTAAATCCACATCTTTGTTTGCGTGCATGTGTGAGTGTTTTAGTCTGATGTTTTACTCGTTTGAAACAGTCTAATTGTTTGCCTTTTGTTTACCATCGTTGCACTTCCACCTTAGTGTGTTGGTATCGTATTGACCGTTCCGTTGCACTACCACTTGCGTGCGCGGTATCCTGCGTCTTTGGATTTATTTGTTTATGTCTGAATGGTTCCTTAGCGCTACGTTTGTCTGCTAGCAGACACCATATTTACAGACTAACCTTCTCTAGACTTATATTTACAAACGCCGTACGACGTCCAGTGCTTACCGAAAGGGGCGGGTTCGCTTATGGAAGCCTTTTAGGTTATACACGTGCGTGTATGTTGTTTAGTTCTTGGGATCTCGCCTTTACAACACTAATACCATTGTGCCATTGTTTCACGTTATAACGGTAACAGTGGGGTTAAGGATCCCTTCTCTCTCTCTCTCTTCCCTTCCTTTTACTAAAATGTGTTCAGCATTGAAAGCGGCTAAAGATTGAGTTACAGTAAACCCGTAAGGCATAACTACACAATTGTCGTATCTGTGTGAAAGAAAATTGTGCTCCGTGTCCTGAATTAGGTGGAAAGCGAAGTTATGTTTGGATTTGAATTTTAGTTCCTTTTTTTTCTATTTGGGCAGGAGCAGGAGATTTGATAACAGAAATGCTGTGTAAACGGTATAGTTGTTTGTTTGTGTTTGTGACACACATTCAACACTTTACCGGCTTGTGCACTGGTGAGCACACTGTGAGCATTATGTGGTACCTCCTTCCATACGGTTGGCTCAAACCGCACCGGAAGGTCTTACAGGCATGCAGCTACTAGTGGAACTACAAACAGAAAAAGGCCAAAAAAAGCACGTCATGAATAGACAATACTGTTTTAACGTTTTGTTATTCGGGGGTTTTCGCTTGCTTTTTCTTTCGCATACTTGCAATAATTTACACATTCACTCAGGAAGCTCTCTTTAGCTCCCATGCACACTCCCATACATCCCATACCACTCCAGACGCCATGCTGGTCCTGGGGGAGTTATTTTTCTGCTTCTTCTTCTAATTTTAATGGTTATGTTTATCAAAAATACATCTTCCCGTGCTGTTTTTCGCGTGTCGCGTGTCCCATAGTGAGAAACGCGACCGACAACAAAACCCTAGCAGAAAATACATCATAAGGCACACATTGTCAATATTTCTAAAGTGTTTCTTGTTCGGTGTATTATTTATTTCATTTATTTTTCTTCCGCCCCTTCTCTAAGGTGATACTATATATTTGGTTCATATGTGGTAGGGTCGGGTAGCGCTATGAAGAAGCTACGTAACTGAAATGTGGTTTGGGGTAGTTTTTGTTACTGCCGAGATTGTTGGTCGAGTACCAGCTAAGAAATAGTGCTGCAGTGCGTGGTGTGACACTGATTGCCACTCTGATCGGCCCGGGGTGAAAACTGTTCGCACACGGTACCAGCGACTAAATTCGTAAATTGTCAGGTTTGCAAATAGTAAATGGGTCCCATATTTTGACACACTTTACAGGCAAAATGGAATCCGAAAGCAAGCATGTTTCGTAAAAATGTCCCCGGCACGAGGAGGCAAATTGGTTTTGTTTTTATGCGGCTTTTTTTGTTAACGGGTAAACGATAAGGTGCTAACGGGTGAAAGCTTTTACCTTAAAGGAAAAGGTGTGCAAAGCCATTGGCATAGCGCTGAAAATGGAGGTTTGATGGGGGTTGATATTGTTTTCATCGGGCGATGCTATCGGGATGCTTATTTTTTAGGGATGTTTGCATTTCGCCAAAGATGTGGGTTGTTATCTTTTACAGCTAAAAACCCTTCCCAACCTTATCTTTAGTGAGCTTGCTGCTGCTTTTTCTTCACTTTTCTTTGCTGCTGCTCCTTCCTGCAGCCAGGTAACGCACCCAACATTCAATCGCATACGTGTTTGTGTGTGTATATATATATGTATATATATGTATATACTACGGCACGCTACTATACGTGTGCCGTCACTACGCGTGTGTTGTTTTATTGTATTTGGTTTGTTACTCTGTTGATCGATTTTTTCGTTTCGTTTTGTTTGAATTGTTTCAAAATTATGTACAATTGTTTAAAGCAATCTTCCAAAGCAATTTTATGTTTGTCTTTTTTCATGTTTGCTTCAACATTGCTATTGAAGCAAACCGCGTCACGATCACACGGTGCGAGTCGCTAACGTGATTTCGTTCACTATACAATTCTGGGATTTATACACGTAACATTTGCCTATGTGTGTTAATATTGTGTATTGGTGTAATGTTTTGAAAAATGTAATGGTATTTATTTTGTCGCAAAACACGTACTGTAATGTTTAAATGTTCTGTATGAGTGTAAAATAAGGAACATCCCGTCCATGGTGATGGATCGATATCAAGTTAGCAACTTCACACCGTCAACGTGACAACTCTCTTCCCACGTTCAGTTCACATATGGTTCGCTATATGGATAAGTTCTTAGTTATACAACACGAATGTTTCTATGCTTTAACGGCATAATTATCCTATCCATTATCCGCCTATTGTACGCTAGTTTTCTAAGAAAGGAAGCAACTTTATACAACAGGTTTAGGAACCGAAAACAGATGGCTTGATAATTAGCTTAGCTGATGTAATCTGTACTATTAGTTACTACATTTCGAAACGGTAATTCCTAGCAGCTTTTTTTGTTATAGTTTTAGCTTGAAAAGATACCGTCCGGGTATTAGAAATCTGTTTTGTTAGGTCTGTGTTCACGCGTCTCGATGGCATGAGCTTTGCCTCTATCCATCGTACGTTTACAAGCTACTTTACACTTACTACCAAGAAAAGTGAAATGGATTCTTCTGTAATAGTGTAGAGCTTACTATTACTCCGAAAGGGTTAATAGATTGAAACGCCTACAGTGAAGATGATGTTACGATGAAGATGAGTTCAACGAAATTCAATTGCTCGTGTTCATGAATGATTATAACAAACGATTTTCGAAGCTTTAGTCACAAAAAATCCGTATGATTGAATGGAGTAATAAAAAAGGGCAGTATTTAAGTCTGAAACACAAGATCACAGCGACCTGTAAAGCTTCTTTAAACAAAGAAATGGGAACATCAGCAAAAATGAAGAACTATCAAAAGGATACACGCCACCGAGAGATGGCCAATGTGTTTCACGAACCTGGCAAAATCTGCACCAGCAGCAAAAATATGCTGAAAGGAATGAATTTTGGTGAAACAAAAATAAAAAAAAAGAGCTACGATAAAAAGGAAAGGTCGCGAGTATGAGACGAAGAGAAAATGTAATATCTATTCCGTTGAATTTTCATGCTGTACACCAAGGCCCCCATACGCCACGTGCACGCTGTAGTGGATTTAAAAAGAAAATTAAATTTATGTCTGTCGGTTCGATACACGCTAGCTGGTTGTTGTTGTGCTGGTTCAGCTTTAAGCTGCTGCGAGAGAAAGCAAACCAAAGCCCGAAAGGGAATTTGTACGGGGAGCAAACAAACGAACTGATAATGCTTATTCTTGTACAGAGTCAGATGAGAACACTGCACAACACAAAACGTTATTTATGGCACGAAACGAACTCATCAATGGAGAGGTTTTTGTTTGCCAACAGAATGATTAAGTTTTGTGAGTGAACTGCATTGGAAGTTATTGTCTACCGTACATGTTTATTAGCCATTGAATGGTTGCCCGATTTAGCTTTGCAGCGAAATTAAGACCAAACCGAATGATGCCGAAACAAACTTATTTTGTGTTTTAATACCACTAGCGAAAAGCGTGTAAAGTAACGTGCCTGAAACGTGTGAAAAATCCAATTTCTTAGTTGCTAAAAGTGTCCTCTGCTTATATCTAAGCCGATAAATCTTTCATCGACGCATTTGCTTCTTATCTTTATAATTAAAGCGTATATTATCACCGTATTTAATGTGCAAAGTACACTGTACACAACGGTCGCCTATGTATGTCTATGACTTAACAACTACTGGAACGCTTCGGACCATGTGCAATTCGAGCACTAACCCTAGACTAACTCCAACGCTGGGGGGGGGGAGAGTGATTAGTGTTAACCTACCATTTTATTCTACCAGATCGCAGTTCGGCTAGATGCAGATAAGAAATTGTTTCATCGTATATCATATAATTAGGTTAATGCTACGGCCTGCAGTGTTGCGCTGCAAGATCCAGTGTGTGGGCGAACTGCGTTACAGAAACGATCTGGAAACAGATCCTACCACCGGGTCGCCAGGTCGGGTTAATCGGGTGGAACGGTACAGCTTGTGTGGCTATGTAGCTGCGAAGCAAGGGAGACACCTAATTATATGATAAAGGGCTCAATGAACAATTATCCTTTTCTGCATCTACCACTTCCGTGTACGCGCTGCAGAACACTCCGGAACCGGTTTGGTATTCCAGATGGAATTCTTCGGTGCAAAAAGCTTCTATCTCTTTACGCTTTCCCTTCCCATAAAAAAAGGTAAGCAAAAGAAATTATCCTTCGTTCCATCCGGCAGATGCTGCTTCTGGATTTGCTTTAAAACCGTGACTAATGTAGCTGTGTGCTTTCTTCTCTCTCACTTATTGTTGCAGCAACATTGCGGCCTGAGTTCCCTCCTAGCGCGTTGTGAATTAGATTATTTCCATTTGTATTCCGTACGCGACTGAAGCAGTGAACACAAGTGGTCACTTTCGCCTGTGGTTCCACATGGTCCGGAATGGAACGATGGCCAAACAAACAGCTGGAAAAGAAGCTGAAGGTTGCTAATGTTCTCGTGTGCTACGGCATTTTTGTGCCGTCTTTCAGAAGAAGCTGATCTAAATTATTTTCTCATTTTATCATGTGGTGGCTTGAAGATTCGTTTGCTTGGCTTTGTGATGCTCTTTTTTTGTCGCATAAAGGAAACCGCATTCCTAAAGATATACTGTTTAAAACAGACACACAAAATGATGATTCCTAATTTGTAAAAATTTTAAACAAATTCTATACACATCTAAGTATTAAAGTAATTTAGAATAATTTTACAAAAAGAATAGAAGTTGTTACAGGCGTAAACCTTCGATATCCGTAGGGTTCGTTTAACAGCCTAAGGTGGAAGTGCATTTCAGGCAGTTTGACGCTGAACGTTACTCGTTTTAGTGTTACACACGCACACACTGCACAATCATCGATCAATTTGGATTTTCGTTTGATTTTGCTACCATCGCTCAACCAGCAGGATTAGTCGGTGAAAACAAACCAAAGCTCGGCTTGTGTAATAGCTATGCGATCTTTTTAGGTTTGTTTTTTCTTCTAGAAGCATTCAAGGATGATCAATGTTTCGCCATGGTGCAAGTGCAAGTTCGCCCATGAAGCAACGCATAAACACCTAGCCTGAAACGGTGCTACGATCGTGGTAAGGTACATTCTTCACCACACTGCCTTCCGCTAGGCAGGGGTTAGGTTTGTTTTGTTTTGTTTTGTGGTTTGAAACGACAGCGATAAACGTATGCTCGGTGTGTACTAATTCCGAAACACCTTTCTATGGCACCAACGGGGGATCTTTTGTTTTTAGTTTTTGGGTTGTTTTTTGTTTTTTGGGTTTTTTGAATGTAATTTTTAAATAGTACTAACTTAGCTTACCTTACCGCTACATTACGCAAAATGTTTTAATTTCCTATTAAAAAGGGGAGTAACACGTGTCACACATAACTGGCCGCAAGCATTCACACTGACGGGTTCTGTTTGTTTGCACTGTTTTTTTTTACTCTTCCATTTGTTGTAATATAATGTTTCGCTTGATTTTAGCCTATCGCATCACCGGGATCACAAAGGAACGTACGCCAAGGCAGACGCAATTACACACACATGGAGACCACATTAGTTAGAATTCAGCCCGACAAACTGGAAGGATGCTATTGTTTGACCACACTCGGACGCTGTAGTAGTGTCACTGTTTTAGCAACGAATACTGCACCGTACTGGCATTGATCGCTCGAACCACTACTTGCCCGGCTACGTGCTACTGTGAACGAAGTGGACCGCATTTCCTTCAAATGTTTACACACTTTCCCGGAGCACACAGTGCGCGCCTTTCACGTCCGGGCTGTGCGATGGTCTGTGTGTGAGCGCGCGCGTTGTTGGTCCTTTCTCGTGGGGAGGGAGGGGCGGTGTGGGAGAGAGCCTGTAGCTCTTCTACTCGTGTGTGCGTGGGACGACGACTTATCTAAATATCTTCACAATCACAATCGTTGCTATCGGTTGTTTCCGTGCCGCGGTAAAACCGTACGCCCTGTTCCCGATCGTACGTGATGCGGGACCGTTGCTGTCGCTTTTTCGAGCTGCTGCTCGACCCGGCACCGTCCAGATCGACGCTACGCGAACCGCTTCCACCGGTGGTAATGCTGTGCAGCCGATTAACGACGGTGCATTTGACCGATGCCGCGGTGGACCCGCTGGATGACGGTGGACCGCCTCCGCCTGGGCCGGGACCGCTGACCGACGAGCCGGACGTGGCCGCGGTACTGCCGAGCGTCGTGGTTGTGGTGCTGGTGCTGGTGGTGGCGGTAACCATTCGCAAACTGCCACTGCCGGGCCGGGCTGGCTGGGGGAGGTCGGTTTCGTCGAGCGATTCATTTGCTGTGGGCTGCTGTCCCGGGCGGGTGGCGTTCGGGCGCGATTTGCGCCATCGATCGCCGAACAGCTGCTCCAGGTAATACCGTAGTCAGATTTTAGTTACCGTCGGTGCATTCAGAAGTCTGTTTGAAGATGGATGGGTGTAGGAGAGAAAGAGAGCGAAAGAGCGAAAACGTTACATTTCACATCAGCGGAGATGGATCTTAAAGGCGTAAAGAAGCAGAATAAAGTACAAAAAGAATAGGCAAAACCCATAAAAGTTTGTAGTAACATGTAACACAACTAGCCAGCATATTAGCACGTACATTACAAAGCGGAACGAAGCGTACGAATGTGGCGTGTAGATTAGATGGTATGGGGTTTTGGAGCGTGATGTGTAAGTGTTGCGGCAAACACGCGCTAGAAGCACAACTCTATGATACGTACTATAGTTTGTATAAAACGAGCTTAGGCACAATGAGCGTCGTTTGGCAGATGGTGTACATCCTACTTCATACATCGAGTGTGTGTGTTTTGCTCCATTGCAAAAGCTTCTACTAAATTGGGAGATGCGTCGCACTACGAGTTATCGCCATCTTTCCGTTACCCATTACCGGGAGCACCAAAAAAGAGGTAATCGTTTTGTTTCTTTGTTTTAAATCGCCAGTTGAAGTTCACCTTCAACTGCATACATTAATGGAAAGATACGGGAGATTGCGTTAATCTGGTAACGCGATCGTTACGGTTATGGTTATATTTATAGAAATATCGCGATCAAAGCATCGGGTAACGCCCAGTAACGACGTACGTTACCGCTCTTTGTAGTGCAACAATTTAAAGTAGAACTAAGCCACGCATCCCCAAGCTTGCTACTACCTTCGTCTGGAAGGCACACTGCCATCGGTGCTACTACCTCTTGCCGGTACGGACGGTGCTGGTGACGGGTTTTATCGTGCGTGAACGCATTCGGAGCGTTCGGAGGATACTGCGACCTAACTTTTGGGTGCAGCTAATGTGTCATAAGCGTAACGCTAGGGATCACGCTTCCTGATAGAGTCGTTGCTGGGCCTGCTGGGCCGGTTGGTGCTGGACGAACTTGTTCGATCGGGTGCATTTGTATCTCGAGAAGAAGAAGGGCGGAAAATGAAGATAGGAAGAGCGGAGGGTAAATGTGTTGGAAAGTATGGGAGCAACTTGTGTATAGTAATGTCTGACCGTCTTTATGTTGGAATGTTCTTAAAGATTGAGTTTTTAAAGGTAATTGAAGTCGGTGTTATTTGTAGAGCATGTCCACTGTCTGGTAATGAGGAATTCGTTTTGTTTGGTATGTGACTCGAATGAAGTCTACATGCAAAGGAACAATCTTATACAGCTTTGCAATTGTAATAACCTCCAAGTATATGGTTTGATCTTTGTAGTCAAATTAAATGTCTAATCTATCCGATCTAATTCTAGAGCCAATTCAATTGCAAGCATTACAAGAACATGAGCCACAAGAGCATGTTGGATTTATTTTTGTGTCTAGGAAGTCCCCGAGATATTCGCATATCTTGCTGATATAGCGGACAGAAGATATTCGCGTATCAAGAAAAATTTGCTTCCAATATTCTTTATAATTGTATGTTATGAAGCCGGCTACAATCGTGTGCTCTTAATAAATCCTATATTGCGTGTCTCTGTATGTCTGATAGCGTATATCTCTGGGACTTCCTGTTTGAAGTTTTCATTTTTCCAAGGTATCTTGCACCCAACAACAAACATTCTTCACTACATTGTCTCAATTTTGGAATCGGTTTTAATTAACTGCCGTGTCATAGCGTTTTAACTTGAACCAATCACTATTTGCATCACTATTATTCGCCTCATGCAGCTTTAATTGTGACCCACCGGTAACATTGAGTTATGTTCTGTTTCGTTAAACGACAAGCGACCATCAAGTCCTACGCGGGAAGAATGCATCCATCACAGCAAAAGGGTGTCTCTACCTATGGTCTCTAGCATTCGCCAGGAAGTACATTATTGTCGATTGTGTTCATGCTATAGATTAAGGCTTCAAAGGGAGCTCGCGCAATGGTCATAAATTTAGTGTGGTTGTTGGAACTGCCAAACTCTGTACCGTTTGGCGCGTTTGGTGCTAGCAGAACGTACGTTCGAACACTACGAGTAGGTGTGGGATCGTGTATCGGTGTACTTGTGCTTGATGCTTTCACTTCGAACTTGAAAACACATAACCTCACAAACACACTCGAATGAAGACGATGGCGCGTGGGTGTGGAACTGGGTGCAGTTGAACGTAAACGACAGGCGGCCGAGTGGGGCCGAGTGGGGACGGTAGACAGAGACAGAGAGAGAGGGTGGGGGGAGGGGATGGGGTAGACGTCATGCAAACAGGCACTTCCGCTTACCTGTAGGTGGGCACCTTGGCGTCGAATTCGCACAGCTCGTAGTTGTTATTACCGTTTATTGTCTTGGTCGTGCCGGCCGTGGCGGCGGACAGCAGCGATGGGCCGTTGTTGTCCTCCACCAGCAGGGCACAGTTGGAGTTGGTATCGGACTCACAGCCACCGGCACCACCTGCCGGTCCACCGGTACCACCGCCCGTTGCGCCACCACTTCCGCCCGCCAGCGAGGACTGGCCGCAGATGTGCTGTTGCTGCTGTTCGTTGATGCACGTGTAGAGCTGCTTGTGCTTGAGCAGCTGCTTGGGCGTGTTTTCCTGCGTCAGCAACGACTCCCGTTCGCTTTCTGCCGATCCGACACGTGTCCGTTCGCGGTCCCGGTTGCCTACCTTCGGTTCCGCATGGATGCCACCATTGACCGATGTGCTCGTCACTTGCTGCAACAAGGTAAACTGTAGGACACAAATACACACACACACACACATACGCACATATACCCACAAACATACACACACAAACCCACAAAATAAAGATGGAACAACATGATTCCGGGACGTTTCAAAACCGACCCGGAAGAACGTTTGGGTTTGGAACGCACACGAATTACCAGCGAATATTTAAGAAGGGGTTTTTAAATATATAATTGTGTTAAGCCATCCATCAGATGGCGCATTTGGTGAACGTTTGGCATCGGTGCAGGGTAGCGTGGTGGTGTAGGTAGTGTGCATCGGCGGTGTCATCGTTTCACAGCGGTTCCAGTAGGTTCAGTTGCGCATCGCAGTTGCACGGTTTAGTGGTTAGTGTTAGTAGTGGTTTTGTTGTTGATGTTGTTGTTGTTGTTGGGGGTGCGTATTGTTGGGTTTTAATAAGTGCGTGCAATCAGATTTGCGTGCAGGTGTTGGCGCATTCCGAGGACATTATTCCACACATGGTTGTGCCGTGTTCGTTGCGCGTGCGTGCCAGAGTCGGCGAGGAAGAGAAACAATGTAAAAAGGAGAAATCAATCATTCGTTAATCGTTTTATCACATTATTCTTGTATGTCGTAGTGCCGAGTAGTTATGAAATAGTTGTTCTCCGGTTTCTTTCTCATTGTTTCGAAATTTCCAAGAGTTTAAAGAATAGGTATACTCTGGATATATAGAGATATGTTTTAAAGAATGAATATTCCTCCAGAGAAGAACTCTCTCTCGAGATGTTGTTTTACTGTAGCCTTGGCTATTGAAGATGATATTGCTGTGTTTTCTTTATGCCAAGCCTTGCATGTTAGGTGGTTTATTTCAAAATAAAAAAAAAATGTTATAAATTTCGACTTATGAACAATTCATACCTGTTGTATCTGTTGCTGATCACAGTCGACCCCATTTAGGATCGCACCGGACATTTCCGTTTGCAGCAACTTAATCTTCTGGATCATTTCCTTGATCTCGTACCGTAAGATGCCGAGAAAGCACAGCTTTAGGAACGCGATCACGCAGTAACCAAGCACGAACAGTATGTCGGCTGTGTGTCGCAGCCAGGAGACGATCCGATCTGCACATCCCTGGTGTTAACAAAACCAAATTGATGGGCGAATTAAATACTATTGTTAATTAAGCGTGCCTTGGAGTTCTATTAGGAATGTCAAGGATTTCAATTATATTACTGAATTGTGCTGAAATGATTCTTTGAAAAACGTATCTATTTGCTGGATTCTATTTTATGTACACATACAGAATCTATCAATTATAAGTCTTTGTTTAAAACAAAGTTAGTATTCGTCACCAACCAAATGTGAGTGTTTACGGGTACCTTGGGATTAATTCTTCATCCCTACCGTGTTTTTGTTAGGTAGACCAGCTTGCGCTTATATTTCAACATTGTCCATCCTTTGCACCACGACCGTACAATGCATCAAACGCTTCTCCTTGTTTTGATAGTAATAAAAACATTGGACCGATGAAACGTAAACCATTTATTGGAACTCTCACTTGTCTTTTGAGGACATGCGTTTTTCGCTTCGAATTCAATTCGTGCACCGATGCGCACACGTGTTACCGTACACGGTGCACATCGTTCCATTATAATGTATCGAAATGGTGCAAGTGTGCTATACCGAACGCACCAGAGGAATAGAGTGGAATGTGCATATTTGTTGTCGATGGTCCAACGGACGTATCAAGCTGAATAATCGTTTGCAGACACCGGAAGGTACTCGGTCAGGTAGCGAAATGAAGTGATGAATGGTATTGGTAGCCACCGGTGCTGGTGGCTGCCAGGGTAACACTTTGAATCGCCAGCAGTCCCAGTTTGGTGGGTTCAACAAGGAACGGTTTAATTAAAAGCAAACATTGCGCTCGCCAAAAGTTCGATCGCGAACAAAAGCTCTGTGTTGGGAAATGAAAATATGTTAAAGCAAAATAGCAACAAAAAACAAAAAAAAACCTTATCAACAAACGAAATAAATCGAACGCTACACCATGAAGCTATTGTGGCAGCTCGTAGAGTCGTAAAAGAAAGTTGCACTGCCCGTTCTCATGTTGACGATGGTCGAAGGAAGCGGCCATTCGTCATGGATCGAATAAATGGGGTGGAGAATACTATTTTTCCTGCTTTCTGCGTCCACCTTCAGCATCACCGGAAAGCGCAATAAATTGCATCTGACGTTTCTTGTCGATCTTCCACCTACCTCCCCAACCTCCTCCTCCCCCTCCCTCCCAGCTACTCTTATTCCTTCAAGCGTCGACACCAGCACAGGTTTTCATCGATCTCAGTGATTTCCGGCTTTCCCGTTGAGTTGCACTGTTGTTTGAGTTTGTGGTGCACATTTCTCACCATCGGGCTTACCCGGGCTGGTGCCGGTTGTGTGGTGCGACTGCATTTTCGCTGGCCTTATTTTATGTGCCATTTGTTGCAGCCTAATAGTATTTCTTGTGCACAAACCCAGGCAGTGAAAAGCCATTCATTTCGTGACGTTGCCCGTCTGTCATTCTTTTGTTTTTCCGTGTTTGAGTTGAAGAAGCTTTTATGATCGTGCTAAAAAAGGTCTTTTGTGGTAGCTCGTATGTGAGGCCTCCAAAAGCTTTTTATTAAATAAAAGTCTTTTTTCTTCAGTGAAATATTTTTCTAGATTAAAATTAAATTTCTTTTTGGCACACATAATCCTCATAATAATGCATCATAAGCTATAAAAAGCAATCATACTTGAAAAATGAGAAATTAATTCGTGGGGAGATTTTATATTACAAGTTTGACAGCCCTGTCCTCAATAATATGTTTTTGAATGCCAAATTATTAGGCGCATACTGGCGAGAGGGTTATACGTGACAAATTGGAAGTTACTTTCAATTATAGCCTTTTGTTTCACTTCATCAATCGTTTCGTAAGAAGTCGTTCTTGCAAGTGAAAAGGAAATGCATGACTTTAGTGTCCTCCTTCAGTGCATCTCCACTGAAGGGTCCACCGACGCGCTCGAACAATTTGCCTGGAGACAGTATTAATGGGATAGCATCGCTAATTATCATCTTACCTGCGGATATACAGCCCGGCACGTAACGATCGTTTTGATTTCTTCCGTTTCGCCACCGGAAACGGCACTGGCACCGGGTGTACCGCCGGAACTGCTTCCGGTGGTAGAACTGTAGCTACTGGTGCCGTGGTTAGAACTGGCACCGAAGGTACTGCTACCATCACTGGTGCTGGTGCTACTGACCGCACCCTGACCAGTTACCGACGCTTCGTCCACGACGCGGACACCGTTCTGCTGTTGTAGTGGTACGGTGCTCGTTCCGCTCGTACTACTTCCACTGCTCGGGGCCGTGATTAGGCTCCAGGAGTCACTGAGCTCGCTAAAGTTCCGGCTCATCAGCAGCGTGTCCTTAATCGTACTGGCGGCTAGCTCGGTTGCGGCTGCAACGGCTGCTGTTGGGTCGTCACCGCCTCGAAACACGATCGCGGAAGCGAGCGGACGCCGTCCTATGCTGATTTGCTCCGTGATATCGGATGTGCAGCAGGACGTCGGATAGGTGCGGTTAGCGTTGAGTGCAAAATCCTGCAAAGAAACATCCAGCCACGAATAGCGTTTTGCCGTCAGGAATTATGTCATTAAAGTGAACAATGAACATTCGAGTAATCAAAAGTATAATCGAGTAAAGTAAAGTATAATCAAATGAAAGTTTGTCAGAATTTAATTACTAAAATTCAAATTATTGCTTTGGATAAACTGCTTGATGCGATTGCAGTTTCTTGGAAATATGCACAATGTTTTCTCCAACTTGGAACTCTCAGTGTTCCATTTTCTATTAAACAAAGAAAAAAGGCTTTTCCTTGAATTCTTACACTTTCTGAGAAGAGTTTGTTGTTTCTCTGTTCAAATAGCCCATAAGAGTGTACATGGTTTTTCAGGTATGTTTGAAGAAAAAGCAACTTCTGTTTGTCATTTCCTCTAGCTCCAGAGTTCTTTTGAAGTTAATTAGCTTCATAATGTATGCAAAAACGTGTAAGAAAAGTGCAAGAGTGGGCCACTTTACAAAAGCTTGGATTATTAGTTTTTAAAGCAGTAACATCATTTACAATTCCCATCACAATGTGCTAATCTTTCGATGCGGTAGCGGAAGGATTAAAATGTGGAGTTAAAATAATCCTCAATGTAATGGATTACACGCTCACTCGTTATACACATTAGTCCATTCCATGTTGCAATATGTTGTGCACAACAACAACAAAAAAATAAAAACATTCCTCCCACACATACACACACTTGCTTCCATTGGCAAATTCTCAGTCCCAATTATACATGTTCAATCACACTTGTGTTTACAGACAGTGATCGGTTGTGTTCGTGCTACACATGCAAAAGGATTAAGCGCGGTTTCGGTAAANAAAATAATCCTCAATGTAATGGATTACACGCTCACTCGTTATACACATTAGTCCATTCCATGTTGCAATATGTTGTGCACAACAACAACAAAAAAATAAAAACATTCCTCCCACACATACACACACTTGCTTCCATTGGCAAATTCTCAGTCCCAATTATACATGTTCAATCACACTTGTGTTTACAGACAGTGATCGGTTGTGTTCGTGCTACACATGCAAAAGGATTAAGCGCGGTTTCGGTAAATCCGTTTTTAACACATCCTCCCGGTTCACATTTTACATACGAACGCAAAAAAGGGAGCATTTTGTGTGTGTGTTTTGATGTTTCCGACGCTGTAATCGACCACTTGGCCAATCGTTTCGGTTTGGAGCAAAAAGGATTGGTATTTGCTCAATGACAGGAAAAAAAGGATATTGCACTGAGTCGATGTTTAGAATCGGGCCGGAAATGTGCACAATCATACAGATACGCGCACATGGAACGTAACGTAGGGTCACGTTTGAAAGCAGAAATGCTGGAAAGGATTACAAGAGGCTGGTTAGTGTGTCGTTTGTTCAGCTTTGTGGTTGTATTGAAACATACGAACAGACAAAATCTAAAATGGTGCTCTAAAACAGAACTCCACAGCTACTGCCCCAGCGGAACGAACGTTAAATCCTGCTACTGTTCCCGGTGGCAAAACGATAGAACTTTAATTCGTGAATTCCAAGTCGTATGAGTCGGTCGGTACTCCATCCCACTGCAGCGCTGCCCGATGCATTGGTGTTGATTACACATTTAAGCTTATCTTGTTTTAATTGAAACACTCTTTCGCATTATCGTACCATAGTTTTCGGTGAACGAAACATGCCGGAATGCAAGCAATGCCGTTGCAATCGGATGACTTGGGCGCATAATTAAATTTAACTTGCGGCAGTGCACCATACTGCAACCGAATGGCATTATCGTGCAAATAGTTCATATTACGTTTTTGGGTGCGAGCACAATGTGGTGAGTACCAATCCGGGATGTTTAGCAGTGGCATACGCTTATTTTATCCTCCCAGCTATTGTGCCAAGGTCGATACAGTGCGAGGTGTTTCTACAACATTTAAATCATTTACGCTGTTTTCATTTTATGAAGCTGTTCTTTTATTTATTTTGCATAAGCTAACGTTATGTGGATTTTAAAAAGGGATTTAGCAAAGAAATGATATTCAAATTTCACAACCAAACTTGCTCTTTTGCGTATGAAGCGCACATCTTTGCGCCACTTAACTGCGTGAAGCGAATCAACAAATTCTCAAACATTTTCAAAAGAATTAAACCGAAGGCAAGGCTTCTTTAAGCTTCGAGTGAAGCATAACAGATAAGTTTCGCATGTCTATTTCAATGATAACAAGACATAGGAAAATTGAATTCCCATCGCCACTTCGCTCTTTGACGAAACTATTCGCCGACTTTCAGTTCGTCTTCATCGTCCAACCTTCTGAAATGTGGCGAACGTTACACATTTCCTTCAGTGGATTGTAATGGTATGTAAATTGATTTACAAGAAACTTTCCCGAGTGTGCGGCACGGAGTTTGCTAGAATCTAAAAATACGCTTTAATTGTGGCAAGAAACAAATCACAAGCGGGCTTTGAACTTAGCCCACGGTGGCACGGCCCGGTGCCCGAATATATCTGCATCTAGATTAAGAGCTTACAAGCGTTCACAAATTCAGCGGGACTAAAATAACTCACTACTTACATCCGGCTACCCCTTTCGCTGTACGTTTTGTTTGCCTTACTTTGTCTTCCTTTTTGGTTCGTTCGAGTCTCGAAATTCATACATGTTTTACGTAATCGTCTCCCGGCATCCATCCGGAAGCCACGAACAACCGACACCGAAAATAATACGAACCCAATCTTTAGCCGACCGCAGCCCGCAACTCGCACCGAGTTGTTCCCACCGAGCACGGGGTGAAACCTCGAGGCCGAGTTATACTTACTTGCGGTCCGGTGACTCCACAGCATCGGCCCTCGTTCTGCAACCGGTCCCACAGCTCCGTCAGCTCGGGCGAATTACCATATTCATGCGCTAGGCGGTATCTGGAATGATAAAAGCGAATGCATCAAGTACGGTACGTAACGCAACTGGAAGTTACTGCTAACTTATGTCTCCTCCATAATGCCGCTGGGCTAGCGCCGGGTGGAAAGTGTGGGAAGGTGGGACATGCGGTATGAAATGTGAATACGGCAAAGCGATGAGCAATATGTTCAGCGAATTTCCTGGTACTAAAATTAATGCAACCCGAACGCACCACCGGCTCTCAAGCGCTGGCGCCTTCAATTTGATACTTTTACGCGTAGAACGCGAAAGAAAATCGTGTACGCCGTGTATTTTGTGTGTGTGTGTGTTTTTTTTTTTGGTTGCTGCTCGGTGTACGATACGATACGGAGCACAGCCGAAATGTTTGGGCTGTGGTGCAGAAAGTTCACCGTTTCTCGTCTGCACGGATGCGGCCGCGCTTTTCTGCGAACAGTAAAACTTTTTTGCGTTTTGTAATCGGTTTTGCGTACATTTAGGCATAAAACAGCTGCCATTTTCGGCGGGGAAGATATGTATGCCACAATGGCCGCAACCACAAAGTGTCGTGTTACCTAGGGAACATAAATACGGACATAAATGTTTCTTGGTTGGAAAGGATCTTGGGTTACCAGTTTTGAGCGATGGCACCAACAAAAGGTCCGGCCTGCTGGAACGTGAAAGATACGGACGCGTGGTTGTTCTTAAGGAAATAACTATAAACAATAGCTAACGATCTTATTTTAAATGCGTTTTGAGTGTTTGAACAAACAAATAATATTATAACAATAAGTTTGTTTTATAACAATTCTTTAAATTTCGTTCGATTCACTGTTTAGTTCAATGAGAAGTTTTATACAAAATTTTAAATTTTCAGTGGTTAATTTTCAATCATTTCCTGCTTCTATTGATCCGTATAAGTAAGAAGCTTTTGATGCGGGGTTGAATGTGTTTCGTTC
>STHB01000004.1:29717492-29761831 GCA_018908115.1 Anopheles rivulorum
TTGTTTTCCTGCTAGATGCGAACTCTGCGTCACATGCTGTGCTGCAGGTTATGGGTTGCTTAAAAGCTTTCGTCACTAACGCGAAGGGAAGTTGTCGTTTTGAAAGCGTTCTCACCCGCTCTTGAATGAGTTTGTCTGTAATGAAATAGGAACATAGATAAAACCAATGGTTAATGTTTTGTGCTGGTTAAAAATATCGTAAGGCCATCTAACATTAAAGTAGATTGTTTTACTTGGCAAATATTAAAGTCTAGCGTATAACCACATCCATTAACACACGCGCCACACAGCTTCGTCAATTTCTCAGCACAATTTAATGGCACCCGGAATTCAATTGTGCAATCCCAATAAAGCTTTTATGCACCGAAGGTTAAAATGTTCAACTGGCAATTATGCTGTCATGAATAACGAATTAACTCAACTGCGGTTGCTGCACAGCACCGACCAATGAATAATTGGACCGATGGCAGGGTGGGACTACATATAGGACGACAGCAAAAAAAAACATCAAGCGTATAATTTTAATTTGCTGTTCGTGCGATCGTTGCAATTACTTGTACAAATATATTGAACACTTGAAGCAACAATATTTTTCAAAACGTTGACAATAAAATTATGATTTACGAGTTTTCCCGAACGCATCGGACAGAAACTGTGCAAACATAAAGCTGTCAAAGCAGTACCGGGAATTTGGTACTCCACATGCAGGGCACGGCAAAGGCAAGGGCATGTTAATGAAGTTTGAGAAACAAAATGAAAGCAAACAAATAACAAAAAAAAAAATGGCACATGGAAGGTATTCATAATTGTGTGCACTTTCACACAACCTGCGGTAACCTGGGTAGAAACGTGGGCCATTAAAATGTTGCCAATGGCTAGTAACACTTTTTCATTCCCTAGCGAACACCGGTTCGGTTTTGTTTTCTGCACCCGTCAGGGGTGCTGTTAGTGGAAAAGTTTGATGGTACAATGCAAATGGTGGTTCCATCGACAGGAAACTCGTGCTGTTTATTCGTTTGCCTGTTTGAATGCATTTTGCCAGCGTTAATTTGCATCTGTTGCAATTGTGACAGGGTTGGTTGTTGGTTTTTTCTTCTATTCAATAGAAAAGAGAAAATTTTGTTGTGTGTGCTAATTATGCAGCCGTGTTTATTTGAATTTTTCTCAAAAAAGTAAATAATAATGCAAGGTTTTTCTGTGTATTTTAAATCTTGTGTAAAATAATAGCTCCAAGCTGTACAAAATTTGGTTTGAGATGTGCTAGTAATAGAATAGTGCAATGTTTCAAAACTTCATTCTCTGCTTTCATTTTATACAAAAAGCATCGAAACGGCAGAGGCGAAAGCCATGTGACAGAAAGCTGTAAAGTTTAATTTGTCGCTAATGCTTGTGCTAGAAGTTGATTGGCTTTGTCGGTCACGCTTTGCTTTGATGTTGCGTCACCCAGTTCTGAGTCCATCTTCTCCACTGCCAGCAGAGGAAGTGAAAAGGAAGAAACATTTCGTTACTTTGGTTTCTGTCATAGCCTTTTTTTCTCTTGTTTTGGGAAAGATGCTGGCACAATGAGAATTTGCGTTCATTGTCACAGTAGTTTGTGTTAAACTTTCGTTTCCGCGCAAGGTTGCTTTATCCTACTGGTGCAAACAGACTGAAATTTCATAGCAAAGTAAAGTATTGTACGTTAAATGAGTGTAAATACTACTGAAATAAGCGTATTTTTTATAACTAATACTTTAACACTTTCCCATCATCATTAAACTTCTTCGCTAAGAAAAGGTTCGTCAAATAGCTTACCATCTCCGATCGTCAGCAATGGAGTGATTGATGTCAATACTTGTTTAAGTAAATACTTGTTTGTCATTTTTCCAAAGTGCAAATCGAAACAAGATTTCCAAAAAAATATGCACAAACAAGTGCCCTGGGCCCAGGGAAGTTAAAGTTCCAATCCGCAAAGCCTCAACACATCGTGATGAAATGTGATATTCACGATCAAAAGAACACAAATAATGAAAGTTGAACAAATATAAAGAAAACTGTAAGAAAACGCAATGTATCCGAATAAGTATACACCAGCAAGTCATTCTACGTCCTGCTGTATGTCTCACTCAATCATGGCTGCTATCGTTCAATTGTCGAAATTCTTTTACCCAAGATTCATTGCACCAAACGTTTCGCATCAGCAAAAGCCATCCGGTCTTTAGAAGGGACTTTGATTTTTGTGTCCCATTGTGTGCTGCTGGAATGGATAAAGCTTAGCTCCTTCCATCCGTGCACAAACCCTTGGCAAAGGGATTGACTTACGTCTAGCCGAAGTTGTACTCATTTCTTCACAAACAACCATCATCATCATCATAAACAGCACCAACATAAACAGCTTCAACAACAACAATAATGGTTAACGTCTCGTGTGGGTGGCGAGATAGTCTTCCTCCCCCCCCCCACATTGCCCCTTCCCTTCAGTGAGGTAACGATATGCAAAATTTGGCAATCATTCAACCGCCGACTAAATGCCATTTCCCGTGAAGCGAACGATTTCCTTCCGTTCCGATTTATTGATGATCCCACGCATCGTGCGAAATGAAGTGAAGTTTCTTTCACCCATCAGAGCACTTTCGTTGCTTTCAAATGAAAGTGTACTTGCGACCGGCGATTGGCGGTGACTGTTCCCAAATCCCTTTCGGATCGGATCGATTTCGTTTGAGAAGGCGAGTTAAAATATATGCGCTCTTATCAATTTTCCCTCGTGTTTGGCAGCTTTCACTTCGCTCGAATGCGTTCGCGTGTGTTATGTTGGCACCGTTTACAGCTGATATTAATTATGCCACAAATTTCATCGTGCATTTCGTGTGTCGGCCCCGCCCGAGCATCCGAGCATCCGCCGAGTAACCGGAGGTTCCGTAATTTGGCAAATATGTGGCAGATTTATGTGTCGCACGTGTGTCTCCCGGTTGCTTCCACTGGGAAGCGCTGTGGAAAGCATAAACCAATAGAGGAAAACGAAGAGAAAGAGAGCCGTTACCGGAAGGCACTAAATTTGCCTGCATGAAATTTAAATGTCGAATAAATCGACCATAAGGAATCATTGCCAGATTTGGAATTTCGGGGTGCCCGCCAGTCTGGTGAGTGATGTACAATCGCTTTGACATAAATAAAAGGTGAACCGAATGGTGCTGGTTCGATGGGCTCATATTTCAAGCCTGCATGTGTTGCCGGGTAATTGTAAGGGGGAATGTAGTACAATCGAAACCATCGGTTTCATCGATGGTGTGTATGTGTGGATGTGTGGATGTATGTGTGTGTAGTTATTGAAAAGGTTTCATCGATTTGAACTTCGTTTTTAATGGTAATTTCTTCGATCGTGACCGTTTCGATGAGGGTTTCCGAATGAACTGATTTATTGTACGATTGGTGAACTTTCTGCTCATTGGGGAAAAGGTCGGGTTTTTATTTTATTGCTTTTTTGCCATTGTTCCAGTATAAATTATGGTTGAAGTAAGTTGCCATTTTTTAAACACTTACGCCATCATTAACGGCGTGGCTCGTATGGCAAATGTGAGGTTGAGCTTTAAAAATTATTTTACACACTTTTTGGGTCATAGAGTATTTAGCAGTGATTTCTTCATTATTTAATGTTGTTCGAATGGTGTAGACTTCATTATTCTGTACGTTTTCAAGTTTCGTTATTAACAAAAAAGCAGAATAAACTGATGATTGATTCGCTTAATTAAATGAATAGACGATTTCGAAGGAAAAAACCACATTTCTAGATTTTAAGCAAAATGTCACATTGAAATTAAGAAGTTGAAGCATTATAATATTTTTCGTAATCAGTTAAAACGATGGCCTCAAGTTGAAGGATGCCAAATATATGTTGCATAAAATTACATTTGTTCTTATTTTATTATCCATATATTTAGATATACGGCCTGGCCGTTCGGAAGAGAATAAAAAAAAATCCATACATTTACGTATTGCAATCCGTCGCCCAACAAATGAGTCCATTATGTCAATATTGGAACTTTGGCTGCCTGTTTTCCCACGCATAACACGGCTTGAAGATGTTCGCATCCAGCCGACAGCTTCCTAATTAAAATCTGTCAAAGACACTTCAATCACAAACGGGGGTTGGTTGAGTGGTTGGTTCGTTTGTCTCATCCACTCCCTGACCAGGTGCTCGCAACAGCGACGGGTCATGAGGACGGTGCTTTGACATTTCATTGATTGCGGCAATGTTCGTTCGCCGGTTGACAGTTCTCTAGAACTGTTATAATATCTCCAACGAAGTTATACGCACATCTTCAACACTTGGCTCTCTTTTTAGCAGCAAAGCAGAAAATTTGCTCGTGCTGCTAGTGCCGGCGCATGCAGTGGTTCGGAAATGGTTCGCCTTAATTTCCGGAACCGTGTCGAAAATGTATCATCACTAGCACACACACACGTAACCAGTCGTCGTTTCGCTGTTGTTGTTGTTGATGTTGTACTACTTGCTGGGAAGAAAATTGTCTTTCCTTTCAACCGTGTGGTGATGCTATTTGCAGTAAGATGCAGAAGCTACGATCGTGTGGTGAGCTGAGGGAATCAGTATCAGGAAAGTAAAGGAATATAGCTACATGTTCCGGGAAGAAAAAGTTGCCTGTAAACCGCACTTCATTTCCAGAAGCCAGCAATGGATGGTCTGGCCCCGGTGGACTTCCCTCGCAGTGGCTTTTGATTGAAAACGATTTTCCCCCGGGTGACAGAATTAGCTGTGGGATGTGTGGAATAGTCCATCAGTATGTCGTCCGGCCAACGCTCAGTAAGCATGTGTTATCCGCCGCCGGTGGCACTGTTGTTGAGCAACTCCGTTCAAAGCTCCGGTATCAATTGGGATTTATACGTTCAAATTGTTTTTGTTTCTGGTGTATGGGATTTAGTATTGGTGGAAACATTTGCGGTGAACAAGCTGGAAGGATGATATTATACATTTTGATGGCCTGAGCTTCCTTCAATCCCATGCAGGGTTGATTGCTTTGTCCAAATTGTCTATCTGAGAGCTAAACTTCCATGGAAACATTAAGAATGGGCTTGGTTTAGATGCTCACTATTCGAGGACACACCGTCGCAAAGGTTAGACATTTAAAAATAGAATAAAACAGAACCATCTAGAACAGTGTACTTTTAAGTTTTTCAACAACCTTGAATGGCAGGTAATGGTGAAGTTATCATCGAAAGCTTCGTGTGATCACTGCCTTAAACATGATCGTTTGTTTAATTTAACCCAATAAATATTCCAACCTCCAACTGTATGTTGTGCTTTAGACGTAAAATAAAATACACTACCTGATAATGAAGCAAAACGCCTACGTAGGAATTAAACTAAAAGCTGGCAAAGATTTCCTTTATGAACGGCATTTCACAATACAGCACACAAACCAGTCAAGAATCATGACGCGGCATGATGTCGTCTTGCATTGTTTTCCGTGTCAATGTTTACGTGCACATGCTCATTTCAGCCATACCGGATAGATTTCACCGGTGCAGAAAGAATAACAGACTCCGTACACCTTCGTACGGTTTCGCAAAGAGGATTGCAACATTGCCGAACCGTTCCAGCAAACGGGAGTATCATGCTGAACAACAACCTGGTGCTGTGAAACAAATGGTGTTTGTGCGACTTTAAAATGTTTTCTGTGCTAAGGCATGAGATGATTTGTCGTTGCTGCTAGTTGGTAGATGGTATAGACGTTCCTACTTGGAAACAAGTGACCATTTCGCAAGAGACAAGAGTGTGTAAGAGAGAGAGAGAGAAGCGAAAGAGAGAGTAAGGAAGAGAAAGTGACGGTCGGAGAAAACACATGACAGGCTGGCAAGGTTGCATTGAACTGTGTTTTGGCGGTAGTGATGGAGCGGTTGGAGTCTGTGGGCAGGAATTAAGTGGAAGCGGGTGATGGTGATCCATACCCGACACATGGATGGTGTCGTTGCAGATGAAAGATGCTTTTCATTATTCCATGCATGCATGCTCGCTCCATTTGTAAGCAACGTGTTGTTGGTGTTGGTGCAAGAAAACAGATACTGGCCGCATCTCCACCGGCGCCCGTCTTTGGAAAGTTTTCCCCGTTTTCCGAAAGGGTGGATTGTTTAATTTCTTAGCATATGTTTGGATTTGCTTGGAAATTGAGATGTATGTGTCGTTTCACCAATAAGGTATGCGGGACGGAACCCCGCCTTGGGGTCACAATGGGGGAAAAAGAGCAAAAAGGGTTTACCATTTCCCGGCCGAAGCGCACGACATCTTCATTATGCTGTGATTGTTGTGGTTTCGTTTCTCAGCCGGTACGGTAACCACCCGTTTACTGTTCAATGATGCTGAAAGCCTCCGTAGCTGTGAATGGCGCGTTGGTTGAAGGCGAACAATAGTGTAGGAGCAATTTTGCTCTCTAATTAGCATTAATTTCTCATGCCAGGTTGATAGGAGATATGTTTTACATTTTCTCCGCCTGTTTTTTTGTGATTTTTCATTTTGAATTCTAAGCAGACAGGTGTGGCCACATGATGAAGGATGCAATCAGAAAATCCTTATAATTAAACGGGTTAGCTTCAAAAAAAAAACAATAACATTAATTAGTTCGATTTGCTTGAACTCGCTGTGCTGCAGATGATAATGAATATAATTCCTCAAAATAAAATTAATTAAACTGCTGCTAACGTCATGGAACCGTACGTTCCATGTATCCTTTGTTATGAATAGTTCTCGTTGCACGAATTTTGCACAATATACATCTTAGATACCAATGATGGTGCAATCATTTAAAAAGTGATAAGAAATAGTTCAATCAAGTGGAACATTCTGGATAATTGAAATCGCTCCACCGTACTGGAAGAACAACTAAAACGTGCTGAACCGTGCTGGCAAAAGATAAAACGCAACAAAGAATGGTTTTTACGAACAAAGCGTTTATTATTTTTTCTCTCCATTCACTTCTTTGCCCTTTAAAATGACGAGCGAAGCAAAGCAACTGGCTACCAGGAGTACAAATAATATGCTCATGTTAATTTAAAAACAAAATCAAAATTGATTATAATCACCCCACGCCATTTGTGCACCCAAAACAAACAAAAAAACAAACGGAATGTTTGGAAAACTGTTTGAAATTGAAAAACGCAAATTAACTTTTCCACTTGAATTGTGTGTGGCACTACGCGGCGAAATGGATGCTTTGCTTAAACCGTGCACACAGCAGTAAGCTATGCCGGTGTGGTTTTACATTCGGAACGCAAATGAATTATTTGCCAAAGGGAAAGAAAAGTTTCACCCGAACCAACGTGGCTCGTTTATCTGCCGCCGTCGCAGTAATAACCGTAAATTCACTACCCAGGGTTTAATGTCCTTCATTTGTCCCGTGACTGTTGGAATCTTCAATGTGTGTTGGTGAGAATGGCAGGAGGAGAAGAGCTTGCCGGTTGGAGATGGTGGAGGCTTTTGATTGGGATCATATTTTGAAGTAACTTTCCCGGAAAACACCTGCGGTGTGCGGTGTTTGATAAATATACGGTGTGTAGTGTTTTCTCCGTACATTGGATGCCTGTAATGTTATGGGTTGGAACGATTAGGACAAGCTGATTTATTCGCGCTCAAATTGACTTGAGAGCTATAACTTGACTTTGATTGAAAATGTTTTCATGAAAAAAAAAAACAGAACAATGGTTTGACCTTGATTCCGGTTCATCACACTTTGAACGTTCCAAAAGTTATGTTTCGGTGGCCAAAAGACGCTGCTAACGTTTTCTGACAAAAAGGAATGCTCAGTTCAACCTTTTCCATGTCATCACTCCCAATACCCTTAATCTTATCTCTTCAAGACTAACTTGTACTTCATCGGATGAGTCAAGTTTGAATATCATCCGTCGAAAGGGAAACCCAAAAAAAAGGCGAACAATATTAACCGGAGCTTCGGTACATACCGTGTACATTGGTACATCGCACTCTGCCGCTTGGAAAGACATCTTCTCCACGTTTTCTGTGTTGACGCCTTCATCGACGAGCTGTTGCAATAAAAATGTCGTAAAGAGAACTTGACTCTGTTCGCCCTTTTATTACTATGGCAATTCCTGGTGGAAATCGATGAGCGAGTGTAAGCTCCAGAGACCCATGCAGGCAAGGGTGAAAGGCAACTGGCAACTACTGTTGCGATTTTTGAGCCCTGCAACCACTGGGCATGTTTCGTCTGGTTAGGCACCTTAAGGTATCATCGCACCTTGCACAGCTCATCATAATGTTGGTGCTTTTGGTCCCCTTTTCTCCAGCTATGAAGGTGGAAATGTGAAGCGATGCCAGGATGAGATTAGTCTTTTCATGCGAACTGTAATCGGCAACGAGACCGACAGGAAGGAAACATTAAACTTCTTTCATTGCCATTGTGTTAATGTTTGGAGTGCAGGCGCATGGTGTAATATGTTTTATGTTTGCTACTTTCTTTACGTGAATGAAGTAAAGAGCTTAATTAGGGAAATTATGTACGCACTAGTTGAACGTTTTTTGTTTTAGGTTGAGAAGCATGTGTGAAAATGTGTTAAATTCATGACTATTACAGGTACCAAGAAGGACAATAAACCGTAACTTGAAAGGCTGCAGTCATAAGCATTAAGCTTAGATTAGAAATAATTTTGTAGCAAATTCCAAATTATATCTTCAACCTGATGAAACTTATTTTCGCAAAGAATTTGTAGTGATCGTGGCATTTTGCCCATCACTACGAGAGAGCCGCAGGACCCCTCCGTGAGCGTACCCATCTCTAGCAACACACATACTAGAAGAAAAAAAACACTTATAAAAGAAAGCGCTAGGACACAAGCAGCAGACGATCAGGAATCGCGGAAGCGAGAGGATCAACTCTCAAAGCACTGTAAAGTAAAATAATTATATCTGGACAACACTAACCGAAAACGCGTCAAATTCATGAACTTTGTTAAATGGACAGCGTGAGTTTAATTAAATTGTTACAATGTGCGTATATTTTTTAACATGTTTGTTTACCATCAGTTTAAATCGATTGTCAAAATATATCGTTTTAATGCTGCATGATCCAACATCGATGAACTTACGATTTCTTAAATCCCTTTAAACTTATAAAGCATAATGTAACCAATGAAGAAAAAACAGCGTTGTCTGGCGCTGTGAAATAGAGCAAAATTGGGTTCCTCTCCCTGGCCACGTAGAAAAAGTCATAATTTAAAATGCAATGTCAAGGGTAATGAAAAAGCGATAATGAACGAAGGTGAATAAAAAACAAACGATAAAATATTAACGGACGTGGTTCGCAAAGAAGAAAGAAGGAACAAAACAAAAAAGCCCAGCACATAATTAAGTACATCCAGCGATTTTCAAATGAATCCCTCCACTTTTGCAACAGATCCGTTACTTTACTGTTTGTGAGATGGTGCGTTAAGTTTACGCTCCGGGGTGCGAGAATTAGGTCCCGGTGGTGGACAACGACCAAACGTCGTCGTAAACGCTCCTTTTCCCTTCGTTTGGCGTGACCGGGAGGTTGGCAATTTTTCCAGTTTGTTCAGAGGTTTCCGGTGTCAGGATATCGTATTATGTGTTGCTTGTGTTCCAAGCGCCACCCCGGTTAGTACGTAAACTTTGTCCGACAGGCGGTTGTCGTCTTGGTCGATTGGGCTTCCGAGTGGTTTCGAGCAATATTTGCGCAAGTTATCACCGTTCACCCATCGGGGAGGGAAAAGGGATTAAAGGCCAGTCCGTCCTACGCACACTGGGAAACGGGAAGCCGAGCTCAATGGTAAGAGGTGACAAAAGAAAAAAAAAGGAAACAGAACATACCTAAGAGAAAAATCTCGATAGGCGACAGGTCCCATTCACGCTGCCATTCGCCATCGTCATCGTCGTCATCGGTCGAAGATTTAATGTGTTTCAAGGATTTATTTTTCGCCCAGCCCCAAAGCGGAAATCGTTGGTAAGGTATCGGTAAGGTTCTGTCCCTTTTTCCCGAAATGGGAAGGTAAATTTCCGCTCAAGATGTTTGCCGAAAAGATTCACGGCACTAAACCGCAGAGCATCGCGTTGCGGTTGACATTGCGAAATCGTCTCGACAGTTTTTTCTTCTCTACTTCTGTGGTTGCCTTTCTCACGCTCATTGCATGAAACGTGAGATATATTTTTGCCGGACTCATGCTGTTTCCATTGCACGATGAGTTAGCGAACCACCGTTTTTGGAAAACAGGCAAAGATTAGAGGTTTTCGTGCCCGCATCACGTGGAACATTCGAATTGATGCGTACGGGTAAGGTCATTCGTATGTTCAAGGTTTGCTACAACTTTGTGATTGATGAATCTCATAAATTTAAGCAAAAGGTTATTTGGATGCATTTTCGTGTCGAAAAAAATAATATTAAAGGGATTTCATAACATGTAAGTTGTACAATGAAATATTTCATTTTGTTTTGTTTGTTATTATTTCAGGTAATTATCATTGGTTTTTGGAATATTTGGGATTGATGGAGGATTTTCTATGTTTGGTAAGTGTTTATACATTGCAATACAAACTTTTGGTCGTTCTAGAAATATCGAAAATTTCCATTCGATTTATGAAAACTTTTGAACGTTTGCGCCAAAAATTTACTTCTCTCGTTCACATAACTCTGTTATCGAGCATTAACCAGCGCATACGGTCACATTTTCTAATGCAAAAAACGCAACGCGACGAAACACAAATCATCTGACACGGTGCTTATAAATGCAATCGTCTCTGTCGTAAATTGCATCCCGCCATGCTTGATCGTGTTGCGAGCATGTTGCAAGCGCTTTGGCTGCGACATTGATATGCATCCGAAATGTTATTAATTCCGCTGCCTGTAAGACTGTCTGCCTGCAACACGAGTTTCCTGCGCGAGTACGGCACGGCGTTGCAATCGATATCGCACGACCGTTGCAGGATGGTAAACGCTTTCCCAAAGCGCGCTGACCTTGAATGAGACAAATCAATGCGGTGGCCTATTCCCTATTCCCGTCGGCACCCATCGGATCAGCTAGCCCGATCTCGGCAAACATCACGTTTCGGTGTCACTGCATCGCACGAGCCGGTTTCGGTACCGAATGCAAGGAAGGACGTGTGCTGTCACAGGATCGATCGGAAGTAGCTTTCCATTTTCCAGGGCATCATTTTTCGGGCTGACAGGCCCGACTCTGTGCAGCGTCGTGCAACGTGCCACGTGTGTTTGATATGCCGAATTTAAGCTTAACCACGTGTACCGTACACCGGCCGCTTTGGCGGCGGCTGTCTGCCGTAATGGCGACCATGTTCGCTAGCGTTGGGAATGTGAAAACCGACTGCCTAGCTGACAACTATGTGTGCCGAGGAAGTTTGGGGGGTGCAAGCAGAGGACCCCACGAAGAGCCGAAAGGATGGGAAAAGTTTAACATTGTAGCAGTGTGCCCGTCCGTGCGGGTGAAACGGGTCGGAAAATGAAGCCATGTGCCAAATCAAAAACCGACATTGTGGAAAATTGGCCCAGCTCTCGTCGGTGGTCGGTGTGTTTTCACTTCACGCGCGTATATCCACACACACACGCGCGCGCGACTGTGTGCGTCGATGTTTTGCTATCTTACTTACGCGCAAAAAAGTGGCAAATTTTCGGCACTGACGATGACTGGACGAATGGTACGGTTGAAGAGCACGGTCGATGGATACGGTGAATAGTGTTTTAGTTTAAAATAAAGTGATGCAGCAGAACAAACGAGAAGGAATCATTCGTCGGGCGCATTCACCATGGGATGATGGAAACCAACAAAGTGGAACGTTGCAAATTTCGATGAAACCAATCCACTCGATCCGTTCAATTGTTGGCTGTATGGTTGGCACCGTACGGTGCAGTGTGACGTGCTATTTAAGTTGGCAGTTTTTTGTTTGTTTCCGTTTTATTATTGGTGAAATGCCTTTTTTCCAATTGGCGGATCGCTGTTTGGATGGAATTGGGAAAATAGAAACCAAAAATGGCTTCATTTGAGCGTTGTGCAGTTGCAGCGAATGTTGTTGCTCTGCTTGGTTCAAGCTAACACAGAATTTCTTCACCATTTGTGAATGCTGGAGTGATAGTTTGAAAATGGTGCATAAATTATAGATGATTTCTCATCTTCTATGTAGCATAAATCAACGGTATTTTTAATATTATTTTCTATTGCAAAAGCATTTTTTAAAGTAATTGTGTAAATCGTACACCAGATGAGTATTATTCGCGGGACAAATCAAGCCTCACAATAAAATGATTTCCACTTTCCGCAGCTAAGAGAAACTACACACTCATGTTAACACCATCCTGCCGGTGCATCGTAATGAGTTTTTAATTTCACCATCACTTTACCCGCGCGATAATGATGATGGTGGATGATGCTATTGCTAGCGCTTATACCATCAAAGCCGCAAGACGATAGATCATGCAACGAAGGATTCTTAAGAAGTGGCACTCTCGTGCAGCAACTTTGCCGCTGCGGTGGATGCAGTGGAGTTTTTCGTGCTGAGATTTCGACCAGCTGCCTAAGAAGCTGCCGCTTGATACTACGGCCACCATTCGGCAAACGAGTTGTTCCTATGCTATTTTTTTTTTTTTGCTGTTTGTGTTACTGTAAGCAGTATGATAGCTGCCTTTTTTAGTGCACAATGAAATGCAATTAAGCATTCTGCTTGAGTTACGACGCTGCAATAAACGGCAAGGATTGTTAGTATTTTGTTTCTTTTTCATCTCTGCAGCATTATCGTTTGTTTAATGGAAAACAACGGTACGGTGGTCTGGAATGGACAGCTTAAAGGTTGGAGGGTTTCCTAGTGGCTATAGAGTGGATTTGGTTTTGTTGAAATGGTTTATAAAAACATCCACACAGTTTCATCTTCTTCACTGGACTGCTCTTGTATTGCAGAAGAGTGTTAAGTTTGTATTAAGCTTAGCTAACTGTCTGTGGACAAGTGAACTGCATTTAAATAATTGGGTAGTTCATTCTGGCAGATTAAAGAACAGTTAAGGGAAGATATGTAGTCATCGTGGTTGATTGTTTTTATAAAGTATTTTTTCTTCTACAATTTCATTCTGAGAGTATCAGAAATATTTGTTAAAAAATTATGTTTAGTCAATTATAATGCCACAAATCAAAGTATCAGTTCGATTAGATAATTCATCTTCATGCAAAAACATTTATTCTCTATACATGCGAATTGAGAAAATCATTATGTTTTAAAGTGTTGCAGTCAAAATATGTACTTATTGCCATTATGTATAACTTAAACTTTTATTTTAAAATTGTGTACAAATTGTACAATTTATTTCAAAAGAAAAACATTCCATTTTCAAATACGATCATCAATCCGAAAAGAGTTAAATACGACTGGCAAGCTACTGGAACTCATGCAACCAAAAGCACAAATCTGGTACATCCCCAACTGTTTTGGTGGATGTTTGGAATTTTTCATTCAACCCATCCTCCATTGCTTTCACCATTGCAGATCGTTCAGTTTCGTGCACCAGAATCATTGAATTTGATGATTTAATCCACGTGCTTAAGGGAATCCCGGTTTCCGGCTTGAAGCGGTACCTGGCGCATTCGGTTGCAGTACACCAATACCGACCACGGTATTTACACTGCAGTCAATTGCCCCTTTGGTACACACGCTTACGAGAATGCAATCGAGAATGCCAAAGAGAAGGAGGTGAAATATGCATGCTTTCGGTGGCGAAAGATAAATTGGATAAATTGCATCGTTAGCAGATACTTTCAGTATTCCGGCTTACACCACATCGATGTGTCGAAAGGGCTATTTTTTCCTGTTAACGTTTTTTTTTCCTCCTCTCGTTCTGAAACGCATTGATGAATAAATTCTCAGCTGCACGTGTAACGCCGCTGGAGAGGGCGCATGGTTCATTACCGTGCTGATTATTTAGCGCTTATCGGCGAAGTGATGAATTTTCCCTTTTAATGTGTTAATATCCGCATCACTGAAGGGTTAAATAAATAAAGGGTAATATCTATAAGCATTGTTGAGCATTTTAATTAAAACAAAAGGAACTTCCCCCCCCCCCCCCCCGTTTGGACGTGTGTTGTGCACCCATACACACGTAATTTTTAGCTTCATTTGTTAAAGGTTATGGGTGTTGGTTCTTGGTTTTAGATTTACTTACTAATTTCCATACATCCTGGCCTGGTGGTAAACTGTCAACAAGCACATAATTAAATCATAAAACTTTTTACGTACATTGTCGGGCCCGGTGCTACAAGTGTAACTAATTTGTTTGATGAGTGGAGAACACTTGACGGCGAGCACACAGGCCGAGGATCGTTGGACCATCGTTTGCCGAGCGAGCCTTTGCTGGTAATGGATTAGGCTGTAAAACCAGCGTGCTGCATAAAACCTTCGTAAAAGTTTGGGTCATTTTCTTTCAGTCACAATACCAACCCAAAGAAGTGACCGAGAGATAGCTTCTGTAGCTTCAATAACAGAGCGGACTAAAGGATTTGTAAGCTTGTTTTACATGGGTGATGTTAGTCATTGTAAGACTCATTCAAACGATTGATCGTGTTTTTTGGTGTTTTGATGATGTTTTATTCATTGGTATATGATAGTTTTGTTTGCATTTATTACTGTACTTTAATGATTATGTTTGTTTATTTTAAAAACGAAAATAGTTATTTTGGAATTAAGTATCTTTTTACGATTCTTTGTACTACTTATTGGCAGTTTTCTATGCACAAAAAGTAATACCATAACCGTATGGTATCACGCAGCCAAAGTAACAACCGAAATAACGGCCTGACATTTGACATCCAATTGTGAAAGGAATGATGTTTGATCAAACTTTGTCCGCATACAAAAAAAAACGTTCCCATTTCCCGCTGATGAAACTTCTGAAGCCTGAAGACGAATGCCGAACCGGAAACCCAGCCAAGCTGGTAGCGACCAAAACTAGGCCATAGATTTTTGCATTATGCACGAAATTGCACCGAACTGCACACCTTGCTTTGCTGCTCAGGCGTTACTTCTGGAACACCAATACGGAAACAGCGGAAGGTCGATGTAAGCATGGCGCTATACTTTCAACTACGTAAAAGAGGGATCATTTTAAAGTGCAAGGTGTGGAAAAGCCATTGGTGAGTTGTATTGTGCGCTCTCGTTCCAGCTTGGGGAACGCCGAGCGTTCGCAATGGTAATGTTGTTTGGTCACGCAAGAAACAAAGCACCAAGCGAGGCGTAAACAGTTTGCAGGCTCTAATGCAACTACTGTAATGTTGCTGCCCTATAAAAAGTCTACAGTGTGGTAAGCAAAGGCAAGACTGAGAATTTTTGCTTGTATGGAATGGGCAACAAAAAGTAAGCGAAATCCGTTTTCTTACTCGTCGGGCCACTGTCAAAATATAGCAATTGCGTTTTACTCTTGCATGTCCTAGTTATGGTAGTAATTTCATGAAGCCCCGAGGAGAGCCATCGAGCCAACGGAATTTGGAGTATGAAATTTTAATATTTCTTTCATGCGAGGCAAGCTGGTTGGGTGGGTGTTGGTGATGGTATGAGGCAAGTATTTTGATGGAAGAAGCACCAACTCTTCCATCTTTGCCACCGCTCTGTACCGCTCCAAGTTGGAGTTGAAGGTGGATGTGATTTACATTATGTAAGGCGTGGAGAACTGTAGGGCCATTGGAATTTGCATGTTACTTTCTGCCGTTTGCTGGAACGGTTGCCGAAAAGCAGAGGTTTAGTGTTTCGTGTGTACCGTTGTTTGGAGTTTGATTATCTGCAAGAAATCAACCAGCTTCGAGTGACTTGGCTGCAGTGAGTTGCTGGGCAGAATGTAATTAACAAAATGGCACAGGCAATGATATTTGATGGGAATTCGTCAGTTGCTAGAATCTCCGGCCGGCGAATGTGGAATGTGATTGAAGTTGGTTCGCATCGCATGCTGTTGGGACGGTGGGTAAATATGGTCGAGTCAAGGAAAGACTACCAAACAGGCAAGACAATGTTGTACTTTTTTACAATGTTAAACACTCAAGCTTTAAAAAAAATGATGCATATTTTGCAATCATTGAACAACAATCTGTGTGGTACACGTATGAAGGATGGTGAGCTATTCCTAAATATTATAAATCCGTGAACGAGCAGTATAAAAATCATTTCCAAGCGATTATTCACATTCTAGTCCGACTTTTTTTTTTTTTAGCTATGTTAGAACGGCCTGTGGCCGTATTAGACTAATTTTACCACGTAGCAGGCTAGTCAGACCGTGCTACGGGGGGACGGTCCGAATGGGATTTGAACCTGGTCCGGTCGTGTTAGGAACTGGCGCCGTTGCCAAATACACCACCGAGCCGCCCCATTCTAGTCCGACTTATAACACAAAAAATAAAGACTCGTTGCATCCCATGAATTCCCTTTTGTAATAGGCAAAGATGCTTTAAAGCTTCAACAATAATGCATATTTTTTCCACCTTTCAAATACAAAACCCAGCTCGCCCAGGTATTATTTTATATCGCTGCAGTACTCACATTATCCGCACTACAATCTCAACAGGTTGCTCGGGTGCGTTGTAGTTTCACCGTCATGAATATGTAAAACTGTCTTGCTGCTGCTGCTGCTGCCCGTGATGCGCCCACATAACGGATTGGATTCCGTTATTGCATGCATAATTTACGCATAGCGCATCATGCAAAAAAAAGAACAAAACAAAAAAACCAGGAAGGAAAGATGGCTGCTTTACAGCTTTTGTCCGCATAGCCGTCAGTCGGTTAGGTGAGGTGCAAAAAAAAATGAGCCACCAAATTGGGCATTCGTACGTTTGGCTTGGCGCCCCCCAAAAAAGGATGGATGATTACGAGAACCATTAGCTATTCCCTCTTGGGGGATTTAAGTTGCGCATGCAGAAAAGGGCTGTGAAAACGTTAAGCAGCGTTTGGAGCGTTTTGATTGGTGTTTTTGGTTTGAATAAATTTTGGTGTAAATATGTACCGCTTGATGTGGGGGTGGAAAAAAAAGTTTTAATACTTGAACATAATTGAATTCGGTTTGAAATTATGAGAATTTTACATATATGATTGTTAACCATGGAATAACAAAGTGATATAAGCCTATACAATTTCCAGATTTACACTTTTCCAGTTATTTTTAAGCTATTTATCAGACATTTAAAATACAATTCAAGATTTACAGAAGCCACAGACTTACTGTTTTATTCTGTGCAGTATATTTAAAAACTTTCACTCTGTTTCGTGTCTAGCTCTATGCTGGGCCATTAACGGTAGCTTGATTCTACAGCGAACAAAGCACCCGGTAATGAATGCTTGTCGAATATTGATTAAGCCATTTAAAGCGTACAGCACTACACGCAACCTTTCTTTTCGTTGCTTTGTGTTCAGTTTTGCTAAAAGGAAAGTTGAGAGCTGGAAAAACTGAAACGAAAGACTTTTCCCTGGTGTCATAAAACCTTGTGCAGCTGGGAATGGGAGTTAAAGCTCCCGGTGTTATAGTTTACGTTTGTTGTTGTCGTCGCCATTGTAGGGTTGACTTTAGTTCGCCGAACGTATGGTTTAAAACGGTGTAACGTCGAATGACTTTTCTGCTGAAGCGTCGAGCGTCCCGACATTCCAGAGTGTTAGACTAAAACTAGACGAAGTATTTAGCATGCTGCCAGCCAACATCTATCTAGGCCATCGGTGGACGAGAAGGAATGCTCAGTGCGTTAACGTAGCTATTTCGCCGGCATGTCCCTTGCGAGGGCATTCCCGCTAGCAAGTTTCACTGCTTTCGACGGGTCTCCCGATGGACTGTGCCCGTGTGACAGATTTAGCTGTCAGATAAGTGTGTCACACCCCGGCACCGAACGTTTCTGATTGCTGTGAAATGCCGTAAATTAATGTGCAACCGTTTTGTGTGGTTCCCCAAGGAGCTATGGCGCATGTGAAGTACAATGTACAATGTTGCGAACCGCACCATATGCACCGCTATGACGGGAAAGACATATGTGGCTAGTACGTTCGTTTTGGGTGTATTTTCATTCTAATGCGCTCGCTGGACCACCACCAAGGTGCTAGTTGAAATGAGTACACGAAGGAATTTTACTTTTTGCGTCACTTTTTTTTTCTCCCCCTTTTCATTACAACAACATAGCAGCACTTTCCCCATTATTGCCAACGCTTAGCTGCAGCAGCTTTGCCGTAAAAGTTCAGCACACTATTTAACTCGCTCGCACCCGGGAATGAGGGTTTTTTCACCTTCCCATGGATGCAGAAATTCATGGAGCGTAACTTATTGTTCGATTGCCCTGCACATAACTTATGCCAGATTTACAGAGCACTTGCGCAGGCAAACGGCAAAGCATAAAACTTTCCAATCAAGCGTTTCCTACGCTGAGAAGGAAGTGACCGGTAGAGGTAAGTTAAGTGCAGCTGAAAGCCGAATCGATCGTTAAAATGCAGGGCGGGGGAAAATATTTCTCATGAAGCTTTATTACAACCGAGTGCTCTCGAGACCGGGCGCATCCGGTGTAAAATAGTGGATGGATGCATGATTGAAGGTGTTCTATTGTACTTTTTGTGTGTGTGTGTGTGTGTTTTCCAATGCTTGGCAATTAAACTTTTATGCTTTCCGGCGGCGATCAAAGTGTAAAGGGAGAGCTAAAATCTTTGTCCAGCTCTTTTTTCCGTAGTGCTACTTTCAGTACAGCGTTGCTACAAGCAATATCTTGTTTGAAAGTAGCAAATTTGAAATTTTAAAACCTGTTGAAGGGAGTGAAATTAAATTTACTTGTAAGATAGTATTTTCAATCATTGCTTTAAACCAAATATTAATTCGTTTTTAAATTAAGATCCCAAAACATCATTTTATACACACAAAATAGTTTAGGTTTATCTTTGAGTTAGTTATAAAAAGGATAGAAAATCTTAATTTTAATTATTTAATGCATAGAATTTTTTTTGTATTGCATTATATTTTGGTTGAGTGATTATTCGAATAGATGCGCAAATATTGTGAATTGCAACATCAATGTAAGAGAATAAATAAATAAAAGTTTTGTGATCAATCTGATAAATGATATCCTGTCATGCAAACAATGTCTTTAGCATATACATACAACAGCGCATAAGTTTCACAACGATCAAATGCAAGCTAATTGAAGATCATTTTTACTATCCTTCTTGCGTTCATAACAAAGATAACGTGCACAGGCAGATATTGATGCATCACGCCGTACGAGAGAGCCATGGACAAAGTTATTGCTTTCTAAAATGCTACCATATCTGATGCACTGGAATGGTTTGGTTAGTTGATATGACTATCGGTGCTTCACGACGATTTTCCTCGGCAAACGGTTGATGGTTCGGTGCAAAATCTCCACAGTACTTTGTGCCAGATTGCATCAAACTTCCCACAGCCACAGCGTCGTAAAATGTGACTCTGCAGTGCATCTGCAGATCATGGTACCAAAGCACCGGAAGAAAAGTCTCACCATCTGTCGACTGGGCGCTGCAAGCTAACTGGCCGCCCACCCCCATCCCCCCCTTATGAGATGGTGGAAGCTTTCTACGGGTAAAGGTAATAGGGTGTTGTTTTGCTTCCGCACAAATACCACCACGTCTGGTCGGGGCAAATGCCGGCGGGCTACTTGTCCCCACAGCAAGCGGTTGGGCGTGCGTGGTCTTAAGTGGTGAAGTGAAGTGAACCATAAAGTATACAATATCATACCATCATTAGCCTTTCACGGGATGATAGTGGTGTACCAATTCAGAGGGGCGGCTGTCGCAACTTGAAGCGAGACTTCTTAAAAGTGGGTGGAAAATTCTTGGACATTGTTTTGTTGATCTTTTGATGGTGCTTCTGAACGGATGTGCTGCGTACTGTGCCGAATGGAACGCTCAGTTCGTTTTAACCTTTCAACTGATGTTGTTCAATTCTCAATGTCTGATGTTGTTTTTAGTACATTTTTTATTCATTCCTTATTCTGTGGCAATCGTTACCATCCTGCACACAGTTGGTGGAAATATCCTGTGTGCCTTAATTAAGTGCAAAGTAATGAACTCTCGCCGATGGTCATGTCGTCACATGCATACAAACTTAACACCATGCGAACGCAATGGTTGCTACAAGAGGAATCTTCCATGTGGTGGTGTAATGCACATCAGCAAGCTAGCGGATTGTTTGTTTGGCTGGCAGCTGATGAACCCGGTCATCATTTCCCACACGGCACACAGCAGATTCGATGTGTTGCCCATCTCTCCCCATGGAAACCGGAACAGGTGCTTTACTAAATTGGCAGTTCCGGGAGGTGTCTTCGCCGGCGAATGCTCGCCCTGTTGTGCTGGTTCCTGTCAAGCCTCGGGCTGCGGATGTAACCAGTCTGTCAGAGGTCGGGAAACCCTTTACGCTTCGGCAAACGTCCGTCCGAGCTTGATTGATTGGGTTTTGTGCTGGTTGTACCTTCCCGAGGTACATATTTCAGCCCACGCCGGTGCAAAGGAAGAATAGCGTCCGCCGGACAGCATCTCGGGCGAAAGAGGGCGAAAGAAGCGTATCTCCTTTCATCGATACGCCTTAGTGGAGAGCGTTCGACATTTCAGCGCAAATGTGCGGAATGAAATGCGGAGTCGAAGGTGAACTTTCCTAGATAAATCTTGCTTCCATCGACTGGATTCACTGGGCATGGGTTTGAAAAATGGGTTTACCCAGCGTTCACCGAGTGAAACCGAGCACGCTGCAAATCGTTCCACGATGCATTTGACTGGTCGCGATTGTTGGGAAAGTGTTGAACCATGGTGCAGTTGCTGCCTATCTAAAGGGAATAGAGGATTCCTTTTTTAAAGGTAAGCACAAAGAAATAAAAATAATGCACAAAAAAGCACATTTTTTGCGCTTATTTTAAGATTGCTTTTGTCCGTTCTTCAATTCCGTGGCTTTTTTTGTTTTTATTGCAACTGGAAAGCCCGCATGGGATGAAATTGCGCGCAAAATGCTGATTGTTCCTTTCTTCAAATGCCACCAAAAAGTGATAAATGTAAGGCNAGGTGTCTTCGCCGGCGAATGCTCGCCCTGTTGTGCTGGTTCCTGTCAAGCCTCGGGCTGCGGATGTAACCAGTCTGTCAGAGGTCGGGAAACCCTTTACGCTTCGGCAAACGTCCGTCCGAGCTTGATTGATTGGGTTTTGTGCTGGTTGTACCTTCCCGAGGTACATATTTCAGCCCACGCCGGTGCAAAGGAAGAATAGCGTCCGCCGGACAGCATCTCGGGCGAAAGAGGGCGAAAGAAGCGTATCTCCTTTCATCGATACGCCTTAGTGGAGAGCGTTCGACATTTCAGCGCAAATGTGCGGAATGAAATGCGGAGTCGAAGGTGAACTTTCCTAGATAAATCTTGCTTCCATCGACTGGATTCACTGGGCATGGGTTTGAAAAATGGGTTTTTCCCAGCGTTGGCCGAGTGAAACGGAGCACGCTGCAAATCGTTCCACGATGCATTTGACTGGTCGCGATTGTTGGGAAAGTGTTGAACCATGGTGCAGTTGCTGCCTATCTAAAGGGAATAGAGGATTCTTTTTTTAAAGATAAGCACAAAGAAATAAAAATAATGCACGAAAAAGCACATTTTTTGCGCATATTTTAAGATTGCTTTTGTCCGTTCTTCAATTCCGTGGCTTTTTTTGTTTTTATTGCAACTGGAAAGCCCGCATGGGATGAAATTGCGCGCAAAATGCTGATTGTTCCTTTCTTCAAATGCCACCAAAAAGTGATAAATGTAAGGCGAAGTATTTTTTAAGTTTGAATTCTCTGGACGCAAGCCGGGAAGCTAAAGAAATGCCTTCCTTGGCAATAAATATGTAAACTGACGTCCGGTGGTAGATGCAAAAGGGTTATTTAACATGAAATTGAATTTAGACGTGTTTGATCCTTTTATGAGGATGCTTGTAAGCTCTATTGATTGATTAGAAATATGATGGAATTGAGCGTTGGACGTATGAGGTAAGCATTTATATATGGAAGTGTGTGAAATAAATTATTTTGTAGAAAGTTGGCTCAACTAAACAACAAGAAGCATTGAAGAGTATATTAATGCAATAAAAATCATTTAGTTCTTTTGCAATACATTAACTTCTAGCCCTTGTTACATTCAACAGCGATGTCTGCATAATTATTGCAGCTGTACTAGCAAAGCTTGTTGAAACCATCCGTTGCACCATTGTGGAACAGGAAAGCAGTGAAAATAAATTGGATTGTGCTATGTTTCAAGCCATGCAGTAATGCAATATAAAATTCATTTGAACATAAACCTGTCCGGCCCCGGGCTACGGTTCGCAGCGAACGTGAAAACCAATCGCAATAAAATAGCAAGTCCATAATTTGATTCCACTACCCATCGTTATGCTGCCGTATGTAGGCGCACCCGTGTCGCTGATCCAGTGTGCGNCTAGCAAAGCTTGTTGAAACCATCCGTTGCTCCATTGTGGAACAGGAAAGCAGTGAAAATAAATTGGATTGTGCTATGTTTCAAGCCATGCAGTAATGCAATATAAAATTCATTTGAACATAAACCTGTCCGGCCCCGGGCTACGGTTCGCAGCGAACGTGAAAACCAATCGCAATAAAATAGCAAGTCCATAATTTGATTCCACTACCCATCGTTATGCTGCCGTATGTAGGCGCACCCGTGTCGCTGATCCAGTGTGCGAAAGCAGATCTGATACTGGCAGCGCACTTGTTCCTCAATTTGCCATCTAATGACTACATTGGTTCGGTGCGCGTGCGATGCGACGCACATTCCATCATACGCTGGGTGTTGTTTCAAATTATCTCCTTAACCCATCAATTCACGAAGGCACGCAGAAGGCGGATGGAGCAGAACGTTAAACACAATATTCTCGCAACCGGCAACCATTTTACGCTAGCGATAGCATCGGTCCTTAGCTTGTGTCTTGTTTATTTTGTTTAAGCTGGCGGTATGTGTGTTTTTCTAGACGGAAGAAAAAATATGACCCGAGAGCGCCGAGCCCGACCATGCGGCAGGCTTTTAATAATAAATGATGAAATTATTTCTTTCCATACCATAACAATGCGCGTGGCACAGTGAGCGCGCGTACGTCCATTAATATTTGATTGGTGTTCGCTTGTTCGATTTATCGATGGCAAACGTTCCTGTTGCCTTCGTTTCGCTTCGCGCGGAAACAGCGAATAACAGTGGGTTGGGCGAATTGGTGGGGATTATAATTTACACAACTTCTTATACTCCTCTGTGTCTGTTGGAGATTACTGTTCGCTTTATAAGCCAGATAACAAATACAAAAGAAGAAGGCTGGCAAATTGTCACCCAATTCGATGCAAATTCCTGACAAATATCGATTGACGGGTTGTGGCATTAAAGCGAGCGAAAACTTTGTGATTTTTTATGTTGCTTGTAATAAGTACGTTCGACATAAAATGCTCGATTTGCATAATCCATTTATAATGCGAAGCTCATCCGGACCATGAGAAAGAGAGAGGAATGTGTTCTTTTGATATTATTGAACATTTGCCAAAAGTTGTCTTCCTTCCAAAACAAAAGCTCAGCCTGTTAAGGTTACATAAATCAGGGTAATTGTGAACAGCATCTTTAAATTGTAGCAATCAACATTTAATTAAACGAACTGTTACCACAAAACCTGTACGGCGACTAGTTAACTAGATGTGTACTACACTCCGACAATGTCTACGCAAAGAACAGTTCTAAACAGCAGCACCGCCTGGTAAGGCCAATCTTTGGTGGTTTGTATAACTTTCTTCACCTTTGTAGCTGCTCTTCTAGCTGGAAGGAGTCGTTTCTGGTAGAAGCCATCGCGTATGGCAAGACTCAATACGCAGCACCGCATGCACAAAAGCAGCGAAAGTTTCGTGCCTCACTTGCATGTGCAGCTGTGTGGAGAAAAGTTTCGCCCTTTATGATGCCTTGATTTTACATGCTTCTTATTAGTGTGATGGAATCACGTTGCAACATCACGTGTCGGTAAAAGTTTTCGCAACTCATCTAAGTTTACGCAGTGTGTAGTATTAATTTATTATTATTATTAGTAGTTAATTGTCAGTAGTTTAAATAATTAAATGACAACTCACGTTGTTGTTGACGTCTAGATGTAGATTTGCCTAATCTCGAACCTTTACTGTGTTAACTGTCATTTCTTTTATAAAATTGCACCTGTCACTGTCGGAGATGCAAGACTCATACAATGACGCGTTGTCATTTGCAACACATTTATTATTCAAACGCAATCCATTGAAAACAATGTGTGCTGAATGATCTATTCATCTCTGAAACATTACAAGCGCAACATGCCACCATCGTCCCGAAGCAACGGACATAAAAGCAGATAATATTGCGTTGAATATCGTGCACAACTAACTAAAACGATCGTGTGTTTGACAGCAACCGCGCTAAAATTGGTACATTTGCACCCAGTTACCCAGGCAAGAGCTTCCAACAATTGTTACCCCTATCATCGGGTTAAACTTTAGGATGCATTGATGTCACAGCTTAGTGGTGGGATGGTGTAATACGCTCTCGCATGTTACAACATGTTTGCATAGTCCCGGCGTGAACCTGGCGAACGGACAGGAACGTGCAGCATCATAAAGCGCAATCATTTCCACACGCTCCCTGTGCTAGCGATGTGTACCTTGCACGATAATGCAAAACACATAGCGATCGGATTAAGATAGCTTTTCAATCCATTTTCAATCCATTTGGGCGTCCATTTAATTCAAACTGTTGGTGGATGCAAACTGCGGTCGAGATCGAAGCGGCCAGATAAAATGGCAATCTTGTAAAAGCTAACACTTTTACACCACAACATCCACTAAGTGGATGGTGTGCTTTGAACTGTTATGTGTTCGTATTCTGCTGAACATATTGTGATGCCTAGGCAATAGTGCGATTGAATAAACAACGACATGAATGGGAAAATATGTCTGGGTTTGGATTATGGTATTGAACTTGCTAATTAGCGGTGTTTGTCGACTTACACAGTGACTTGTTAAGGTTATGCAGCGAAGACTCTTTTATTGAATTTGTAATTAGTTTTGTGGATTTGTAATTGAAAGTTTAGTTTTCAATGATATTTTAAAAGCAACTCTGATCTCTCTTCAATTGTCGAATAAATCTTTCGCCGATATTTAAAAAGCAATTCTATGTATTTATTATTATTCATTACTCTAATATATTTCAGCCTTTATATGGCCATAGAGGATGAAAGTTTTGTTAAGATAGATATTTAAAAACAAATTGCAATACAATTTGAACAACTTTACACGTAGCTCTACTACATGTCAGGCAACGTGCTGTTTCATGCTTCATTTCAACAATTTGCCTTGTGCTGATGACTAAAGCCGCACCTTCCCTTTATGTATTTAGCATCATTATCTTACGAGAGTCTTCCCATGATGAAAAGTTAATCCCATACCAAATCTCTTTCGGTAATCTAAGAGCAAAAAGTTGCGGCAAGATGTTTTCCAAGAACTGAAAAGTGTAGCAAAAAATAAAATGGTTCACACAGTGAGGAGGAGTTCTGGTACTGTTGTAAAAGTTTCACATGTACCTTTTGCTCTCGTTTTTACTTCACAAAAATGAAGCAATGTTGGTGCCGTGGCACGTTGGAAGAAAAATTTTCAACTTCCGCTCCGACCGTCCATCCAGTCCACCAACCAACATCCTTCCGGTGTTCCGTTTGCACGTCGTATGTCGTGACCCTTACCTTAAGTCTCATGTCAAGGGTCAAGGGATTTAAGCTGCACACTGTAACGCTTGTGTATACACTCCCACAAACACACACACACTTGCGACTTTTTTTTAAAAGAATTACGCTCTTTTTAAGATTACAATATTAATGTGGGCTGTGTGGTGAGAGCGGTGATGGACATGTGGTGTTTGTGTACGAGCTGTAAACAATTTCCGTTGACGGTTTCCACACATCCGGCTGAACGCTTTGTGGTACATTGCTAAGCATTCTGTGCTGTTCTGGTCGTATATCGATTGCACATGGCGGATATTTCGCCATGACCGACAAACGTTTCGTAAATCGATTCGCCGATAAGAAGATTCGCTTGGAAGGTGATTTTGCACAGGAAAACTCCACGACACGTTTTCTCCCTTCTATGCTCTCCGTTTTTTTTTTCCTTTCTATCTTTCTTTCTTTTTGGAATCATGTAACCATGAACTTAGAATGATGAAATGGAAAGAATCCAGAGTAGCACCAAAAGGGGTAAAGATTGTACTCGAACATATTTCGCCTGCAGTTGATAGTTTTCTTGACGTGCTGCACTTTATCAACTGTTCCCGTGGGATATAATGGATGGGGTAGAACAAAATCAGTGAAGGTGCCCTTTTTAGATTAATGCCAGAAGAAACGCTTCTCTTTTGCGATATTTCCAATGTTCCATTCTCCACAACCGAACGCTCTGTGTAGGAAGAATTCCTGTTTTTACAACTCTTTGGTTGAGCTGTTTTTGAAGTGGTCATAGGGAAGCGACTTTTCTGCTCTCTTTTCTAACCAATCGCACTCCATCGATGCATTTGACTTGCGTTCGGAAAACGCTCCATGGCTCGAGCATGCCTAAAGCGTGAAGTGCAGCAGGGATGATGGGAAAAATAAAGTTTCCACTATAGAGCCATTAGTGATTCATTTCAACATTTTTTTTTCTTCTCTCGATTCGATTCACCATTTTTTTCACAGAGAAATCCCTTTTACGACTTGGCTGTCCTTTTAGCCTTGTCAGTCAGCTCACTGTCGATTGTCATCGAAGGGCTAGCAGTTGTCTCAGCGTACTTTTGGGAAAGGATATCAATCAAACTCAGGGCGCAGAGAATGGTGAAAAAGGGCCGTAAAGTAAAAGGATTTATTTAAGATTGAAGAATGTGCTTTCATTCTGCTGTGCATCTCTTATCAATAATTTCTTTAACGTTTCGCAAGCAAACGTTTTAGTTTTTTTTGTGTGTGCAAAATTCACTGTGAGAAAAATTAGAGACCACGATTGGCAGTATTGAATATTTGAACATGTATTTTTCATGCACTCCTTCACTGCCCTTTTACATGACACCCAGTCCAATATTAGTCCTTTATGAATATCGCACTTTACAGTTGTTTGAAAACATCATATTTTGCCCTAGCATTCCCATAGCTTAGTCATACACTGAAAAAGCTTCACACTGTACTACTTATGACCGTTTTGCATCCCATTGTGTTTTAGTGCTGTCGAGCGTTCGTCCGCAAGGATGCTGCTCTACCGTGAATGGAAGGAACGGATAAGTGTAAATCGGAAGTAATGGCTGGGAAACCAACCGAGCAATCCTCAATAATCGCGATTGCACCCCAATGGATGACGCCCGGTCGTCCGAACGGATGGGGTTGATGTCCGTGTGATTGCATTGGTGGCATGAACAGAAGTGAACCCAAGGGTCTGTAATGATTTTGCTTTCATTGCAACCACATTAATCATCCGATGGTGGATACGGATATGCACGCTGCAGGGTGCGAAGCGTTTGGAAGAGCGTGATCGTAAAAGGTCAAGTTTAGAAAGCGATTTTTTTGTGTCGCTCTTTCTCATTCCAGATTAGTTTCATCGAGAGGATTACGCTTATTCCCCTTAGTAAAACGCTTCCATTTCTGGTAGCTTATGGCGCAATTGAAAAGTGATTAAATTTAACATATAATTGAAGCCGTTTTAGGTACCTCAATTATTCGACGACATAGTGTTTGAGTTTTTGGTTCCGTGTTTTTTTTTCTCTATCTACTTACAATCGTCAAAGAACGAGGAAATGTGGCTAGATCATAGAGTCAAACTTCAGCGCACGGTAATTACAATGATGATTATTGTTATAGATCCCATTATGGTCCCGCAGGCAACAGGTGCCTCGTTTGAGCTAATGTGAGAAATTGGAATATTTTGATAGGGCAACGCTATGGACATCTGTAGACAATTATCTTCACACCAAGGTCAAGTGGGAGCATGGCACCTTGTGGTACATGTAATCGACACTTTAACATGGCATTAATATTTGTCAAGTCTTCGTTATGTTAAACCTACGGTCTTGTGATTTAGATCATAACGTTTAACTGTATAATTTAATGTATTTATTTATTTGATTTTTGTGGGGATATAGCTAGACTCTTCTGAAGTATAGAACGTAATGTAAATAATTTGCATTAGCGTCATCATCAATTACGCTGCTGCACAGCCCACGCAAGCAACATCCGAGCGCGATTTTTCGATGAAAAAAGTTGTCGCTTTGATGCAGCACACGAAGGCAATACTTCATGTAGCACGTACCCGCTCCATTAACAGTCTTTTTATTTATAGATTGATGTGGGCAGTTTACCCTCCATCAATGCGTATTTGTGAAAGCTCAATCTTACCTGCCTGCCTTGCAATCCGTTGTCTGTTTTGTTGGCTGAATGTTCCTTTCCCGCTCAATGCTCCGTTCCGTAATCTCGTATTCCTTTGTCAATTACGAAAAGGGCTGAATTGTGTTGGGTCCGACTCGACGATCTAACCTTCGTCCACTGGAATGTCCCTCGGCTTGGCCCCTTTCCGCTCTGATACGTTGGGTATTCACTTCTGAACCATGAGCTGGTCCTTCGGCCAGGGCTTGGGGGCATTTTGAGGACGAACGTCACTGCAACAAGCGAATGGAGATGGAACGAGATGGGAATGTTTTGAAAAATTCAATCAATACTGAACATTTCCCTGTCCTACATGGCAGGAAGGCGGAATGTAATAAAGTGGCAAGCAATAACGCTAACGATGAGTATGTTTCTTTCCGAGTGCGAGGCACGTTACGGTTAAGGAAAAAATATGCAATTTTAAATATATTTTTGCCGTTAAGGATTAACCATTTTTCAATATCCGGTTTTCTTAAACCATCGAATTTTTGCTTTGGTACGGTCCCCAAGAATCTAGAGTATAGTAGAAATGCAATAACATTTTTTTATTAGCTACGGACAATTCCGTACCGGAAAATCATAAGTATATTTGCTCCAACTTTTTCGACATCACATTGTGACGGATGCGATCCACGACAAGTGCGAATAGACGCGTTCGTAAACGTCCGAAACGTCAGTGGCGCAGGGTACGCGAACGAATGAAGCAATTCCTTGCACCACTCCATCATACGCCAACGGTCCACCCGAATCGCCGGAGCATGCACCCTGGCCGTAAGGGCTTGAAACACACATGACACTGTCGAAGATGTTGTTGGAACCGGGACGTTCGGCACGGCACTCTTCCATCGTCAGGATGTCCACCGTGAGGTACTGCATATTGTCCAGCACTATAGCTGTACCATTGTCCATCGTCTAAAATTGGAGACATGATGAGTGAAATTTTAGAAAAGCATTTAGAGCGATTCGGCAATTGATCGTCATTGTACATAGAGATCGTGTTTTTTCAGGTTGAATATCGCAAAACCTTTTTTGTGTGGTACAAGACACAGGGTAGCCAAAATCAATGCACAATCTAGTCAATCAGCAGCACTGTTATTCACAAATACTTACATTCGATCTGCCCCAGCCAGAAATGGTCGCACCTGTACCGGCCACCAAGTTCATCGTTGGTAAACTGATTGGTTGCGTATCTTCGTTGAACACGATCGGTTGGACCGTCTGTATCAGGCTGATATCATTCTCGATAGTATTCGGATCGTAGAGCGGATGGTTTACGATGCGCATCGTCGTATGATAGACACCACCGGACGCAAGGTGTACGCTCCCAACGTACACGTTCAGGTCGCTTGGTGTCATCGAGATCGTGCAATGTGCCGCCGACAAAATCCACCGTGGTCCAATGATAGAACCACCGCAGAAGTGGAAGTTTGGTGGTCGCCTCAATGACACCTGATACGGAAACTGTCCCGGTACGGCATCATAACCTCCGACGATTCGGCCACCATTGGCACCACTGGCTTGCAGCGTTGCTGGTCGAATAACATACCGGGCATAACCGTTGTGAAAAAGGAGCGTCGAAATTTGAGAAATCTCGCCGTATACTTACGTATGGCCGCCACCAGGCCGCTGAATAGCAGCGCGAACGCGAATAATGTCACACGAAACATCCTTAACCGACTGTTGTACGGGTGAAGAATCCACCCGGCAGGTGTCACTAATTTATACCTCCGCACGGTGTGCGACAGATAGCCCTCCCGAATAGATAGCGATAATCGTCACACATTTATTGCGGGCACAATTGCATGCGGATGGATGAAACACAGGTACGAAATGCGCAAAGAGGAATGTTCTCCTTGCAGTTCATACGTTCGATACGTTCTTTCTCGTTTTACCTTGGCACGATACGAACCGATACAATCGGTGATGCGAGACAATTGCTTTGATCTGGTCGGATCATCGTAATTCCGATGCCTGTACTGCCATCCCAATCTAGCATGGTATCTTGTGTGGCATTTACTGATAAGTCTAGGCAGCAGCAGCAGCTGCAGCAGTAGCGACAGTAGGTAATGGTCAACGTCCGTGCCAAGTGTGTTGATTCGATGGTTTACGACTTTTTGGGGGAAACATTCGCGTTTTATGAGCCTTCTGTAGCATCATGCAGTAAAAGGGGCAAAATGCTTTCATATGCCATCGTACCATAAGTCCGATGGTAGTAAGTGCAATTCATTCGAAGCGAAGATAGAGGAATAGATTGACGTGTGTGGGTTTTCGATAATGATTGATTCGTGACTGTTGCAAATGATTGCCAGCTTAAATGATACCTTAAACCACTGCACACTATAGGAAAGGTAAATAATACAGTTTTGAAATTTTTAATCTTTAATCTTTGTTTGTTAAACACTTCTAACGCTTTAATTTTGATATTCAGTCCAAAGTAGGAAAATAATAAACGTTTTGATTTCATTGTTATTTTTAAGGCGAATTAATTATCTAACGCGACATTCACCTGATCAAATATAGTGTTGCAAGAAAAGATTTTATTTTACATTCTTATATCTTCGATGAAAATTGCTTGTCTTGTTTTCTACGCTTCAAAGTGGGCGGTTCGATGTATTTGTTCAGACTTCTAAAAAACTTGAGACACTGTTGATTGTAAGCGAATACTTGTTAAAGTGAATTTCATCTTTTACGTTGTTGACTCATCTTACAATAATAACCTTCCCGGTAAAAGGTTTCCATAGGCCATACCAAAATTTGTCTTAAAAACATCTCATCGTTGATTTATTCCTAGAATACCTTTCCCACGCTGCCATGTCGCTTGAACAAGGTAAACACAATACAAAAAAATCATTTCATAGCATCATGTTTCACCAGACATTCATCTTGCAGCGCTGTTAGCGCTATTGTTATTGCGATAATCAGAACTGGATTGGCTTTAATAAGTTTTCCTTCGGTAACGGTGTATATTTCACCAGGTTTCGCTTATTTTTGTATATTAAAAGTGCCTGCCGCAGATGAATGTCTCCAGGTAGCAGGGAACGTTTCGTCCGTCCTTACGTTAAGGAGTACATGGTCCATGTTGATGACTTAGGATGAGATGCCGTTACGGTGACGACCAGGCAATCAAGTGTGAATGTGAGCTCATTAAGCTTAACGCTGTTGTAGTTCCAGTAGATATAGTTACCATCATAAGGACATCATTGTCTAGTTTGGACATGTAGTCTCTCCTCAACTATCAGCATTTTGATGTACGTTTAATGGTTGTGTTTTAAATTGTTTCATCTCTTTTATGCTTCAATGTAACGAACGAGAAGTTCATGGGAAAAAAAATCTAAAGTTAATGTAAATAATCTTGAAATAGTTTTAAATACTTTTCATCAGTAATCAAGTGTATGATATAACTGGATAAAGGTAAACGAATCAACCAGAAAATAAATTCAATTCCAATTCTTTAAAACAATAACAAAAATGATTTATACTAGAATTTATTATCCGTGCTGCAAAAAGCTCTTTGTATCAGCATGGAAAGACTCTTACTCTCTCAAGTTTCTTGAGACTTTGTACGTGACTGAAAAAACGCCTAGGGCATTGCACGCCACAGAAAAGTAAAGGATCCAGTTGATGGTATTCCCTAGCAGCATCATTTTTGGGCGAGATAAATTTGATATTTCACCAGAAAAAGCATGGAATGGGATGTACGAGTTCAGGGTCACTGTGGAATAAATTGGAATGTGAGCGAAATTGCTACCAGGGTTGCTGTGGCCATCAAAGGATTGTATATCTAGCGTGTAACCACGAGACGTGAAGGATGTATCTTTGATTCTATTAAATGTGTAAAATAAGTGTTTTTTTTCCTAATTCTTTAGGTATAAGACTTCTTCTATAAAACCAAAAATTAGCTTGCACAGCTTGCGCCATAAAACTAGAATGGAAATCGAATAAAATATCGAATACTTACTTTCATGTAAACGTTCCGTCCTTCTTGGCGGTCCGTATCGTGCGCCATTCGGGGGATTTCAATAGATGTTGAGAGTGTGCTGGTGACAAATCTGAAATAGATAAAAATTTACATTTAAAAAAGGAATGATTTATTATGAATATTCTTTAAACATGATATACACAGAATGCTCATACTCCAATAACTGCAATTTCAAAAAAAAGTTACACATTTTCGTCGTACCCGCTTCAGTCGCTCATGCGTTCGCCTTTAAGTGTGTGATAAATATTTATGAGCGGATGGCGATACGATGATTCAATAGAGGGAAAAAGAAGTTACACTTTTATGCCGCAGTTTTGCGCGTTCCACAACACTGCATTTCGGTACCGGTATCGACTTTATGTGTCTGGTTGGTTTGGTTTGCTGTATCGACTTTTTAGCCAAGCATCCCATCATTTGAACCGTACTGTAAAAAAGGGACGTGTAACGCAGCGTAATTATCACCACATTTATCGTCCCAAATACGGGCGTGAGCCCATTGATGGATGCTTGGGTCGTTTTTGCGGTGGGCTTGTTTTGATTCTGACACACACCCACACCCAACCGGATTTGTTCGGTTGCGTTTGTCCATTTATTTCCGAGTGATTGAAGAGTGTGCTTTTCGTAGTACGGTGTATCTGTGTAGTACGGTGCACGGATGGGTCTGATTTCCCTAAAGTACGTGGCGGAAATTTAACGAGAGTGGATTACCGCAAACATACAGCCTATTCCTTTGGGTGAGTTCCAGGATTTCTATTCCGCAACTCCTCAAGGAGTAAGGAAATGGATCAAGAATATTTGTTGTTCAATTTGTTTGGGGGCGAATTTTAGTAAGGTGATGGTTTTGTGGATACAATTTATGTGTCTGCAGTGTTTCATATATCCTTTTTTTCTGGTCGAGTGTTGTTTTTTTGCGATGAATATCATTCAATTCCACCGAAAAAGATGCACCAACATGTCCGAGGTCGGTATCCAAACAAGGCTACGGCTATATTACGCTTTCCTGCTATTAGTCGAGAGACCTCTGAGGATACCTCCCGGAATGGTATCGGAAAGGGCCCGCCACAAACAGAGCAGTAAAAGAAGGTTCGCTTTTATGGGCAAACAGGCAAACGATCCCCAAAACTGCGACGAGCTGAGGTGATCGTAAATATTGCGGTAAGAAAAAGCATTGGATGTTTTCTGCACTCGCTTTATGAGCTTACCTCTTGCGCGGAATCGAACCTCGAACGGTTTATGGTGTAAATGCGGGAAGATGTATTTCTGATGAACAAAAAGCTCGGAATCATTTCGATTTGGGAAGATTTTAAAATGCGCCGCTGTGGGGGAAGAGATTTGTACTGTATTTTTCATGAAGCTGGAAGCAGATTTCGTTGTTCCCGTTCGTACCAGAGCACGTTTTGGTGAGAACAGAAAGCATGACAGACGGATCTCGCGCCACCCGGGTGGCAATATTTATCACCACAACGTGGAAAGTTAATGGGAGAAGTAAAAGGTTTGCTTAAAGTATTTTTCTTCTTTTTACATACATCAAATGTGAATAGATCGTTACGTTTCAGGACTTTCACTGCCAATTTTATTGTGGGTGCGAATAATTTTTATGAACAGCGAAATTTTACTGCGTGCAAAGAGTACATTTCCTTGGTGCGAATAGGGAGCAATTTCGTTCCTACCATGCTATCCATCCCAGGCCGTACGACTAAACTTGAAGCAATTCCAACAAGTTTAGCGTTTCTAATTAAATATGAAATTACTGGTGTGCACTTTAAGAGTGGAGAAAAGTAAATCAATATCCCAAAGTTCACACAGCTTAGGAACAGCACTACTGTGCCCTTTATGGCCCCGAAGATGGCATCTCGCCAGCGGGACTCTATTTGATTTCATGATTGTGAACCGTTCACCCGTTTGCCAAATATTTGCTGACCTGCCAGAACTCTCCGCAAAACTGTCGCCGTCGCTCCTGGAAGCACTTGGCAAGGCCGGTCACCTTGACCTTTTTTTTCGTCTACAACTTGCGACTATCTCGACCCGAAGAACGCCGCGTACCTCGCTTATCCAGGGATCGATATTTTTGCGATGAGTCAAAGTTCTTGAAGTATCATTAATTTTGCCATTTTCATCTATCTCGCCCGAAACCCACAACATTCGACACTCATCGTCACGACTCGGTGCTCGGGTGGATATCGGTGCTAGCGGCGGGCACTCTTAAGCTCCAACGATCCATTCTTGTCGCTGGCGACGTGGATTTGGCGTGGAGCGCCCGGTGGGTGTGGTAGAACTTTAAAAGTATTGGCCACAAATCATGCAGCTTACGATGTGGTGGTTAACTTTAAGCCTTAACCACAAGAATCAATTAATGGAACGGGAAGGATCTTCGTTCCCACCGGGATGGAGCTTTTGGTGAATCTCTACCGTACAACAGCACTATGGATGTTTTAACACTCGATGAATTTTATAACAGCTTTTATCCCTGATCCAAACGATGTACCGATAGGCAGTAAATGGAGGCACGTAATATGTTTCATTACCCTCATAAAGCGCGTAAAATCATTTGAAGCCTGCTAAAACGGAACTTTCAATCTCAACGGATGATAGTAAAATCTGGCCGTGTACATTAATGCGTAATAGGCGCTCGTCTGCGTCGTTTTGCGGCAGATTGTGCTGTTCATGGTTGGCAAATGGTTCACATAATGTACGCAACCTTGCTACAGCAAGGAGGATTATATCGTTAGCAGTTATTACTGTAGGTTAAACATCAATATTTGGGCAGACATATTTTTCAAACCTTTCCGAATCGTTGATTTTAAATGAATAGACAATTGGAATTTCTTTACCGATACGGGGTTGCAGTCGAATCTAGCGAATGGCACGTAAACAAACCCCTTCGATGCAGCGAAGAAGAAAAAATCGTTCCGACCCTTTTCTTTCGCACATTTCTATCTGTACCATATCCTTTACGGGGTTGCCTTACAGTAACCAAGCGTTTTGAATCCCTTTTTTAATTCGTATTTGCTTTAGCATTAGACACACATCCTTCGCCATCGATGACGGCCAAAGTGGAGCAAACGGATTCAATATTAAATTATTTAAAACGATCCACATCCACCCACATGCAGATCCCACCAGGACACAGCATGTGTGTATGTAGGAACTAGGTATTTTCCATGGGAAAAAAAGGTTTCCTCTCCGGATCTGGGTCGGGTATTTCTAATGTGTTATCTTTCCGTTAGCATCACACCTCTGTTATCACTCACAACTTGTGGTGAGGCAAGGGCCAAACTGGAAGACTGAGGAGGAGTTCGGGCGAGGACGGGACAAATTCTGGTGCTTCTCTAATGAACCGAAAGGATCATACTCCCGTGTTGGACATTTCTGGACAGCTGGCAAACACCGGTACGAGTGAAGTGTAATGAAATTAGGGTTTGGTCAACCGTTAATAATATATTCATTTCAAGCATGACCGTGTTTTACCGAGTAGTGGTGTGGTACTCGAAAAGGAGTGTATTTTTTTTTTTTTTTGTACTGGGAAGCCTTTTCCAGGTAAGCAGTGTGACACAAGCATGTGATGTGTAATCATGATGTTTCAATTACATTGGGATGTAAATATTGATAAAAATGTTAAGCTTTATACTCCGCTCCAAATAAACATATGTACCAAGAGTAAATGTTTGGGAAAGGTTTTAGTTGCTGACAGTTTTTGTTCATTATCTTTTGACTTTGCTCCATGTAATATAGACGGTAACACTATACTGAAATGGATTTTACACGACAAATCACGGTTCGGATGTAAAATTTCACTTATTCTTATTTATTTTGTATATGAAAACAAGATAAAATATTGAAAATATGGAATCTATCCTATAAACGTGTCAATCCCCAAAAATTCGATTATACAAGATAATTATATTTCAATTACCTGTCATGATGTCACTTTTTTCCTATGGCCCATGACAACTACTTCTTCATCTGCTTTCCACGTATTTTAAGATTTTTTATAACTCCATAGGATTTTATTTTTCGCTATGTTTTGAGCTTTATTCCGATTCGTCAAGTGACGGCAAAGTTGCGTCATGGTCGTACAGCTCGTGTCAAAAATATCACGGTGAACGTTTTTGTACGAATAATAATGCTCCATGGTTTAAATATAGCATACAGTCCAGAACAGAAATTAAAGCTACATGTTTGCAGCTTTCGTTTAATCCGCTTAAATCGTTGGATCTAACATTCAAATGCTGGTAAACATTCCATCAATGTCCAGACTGACCAGAACTGAGGACTAGTCATAAAATTAAATTCAATTATTCAACGATGCGGCTAGGCGAAATTAGGTTTACTATAAATAATTAAATTTACCGCCAGTCATTGGTGAACCCTCGAGGACCAAATTCTGCAACTAATGTTGGATTTGGTTCGTTTGAATTCTTGCATACGGTTGCAGAAAGCTATAGCGGAAGAAGCAGCGAAATAGAATTCTCTACTCTTCTGCACCCGGTAGTATTCATTTCAGGCTCCCAGGCTGACGCACATTATTCATCTTACATAAGCTAAAATTGGTTATGAAACGCTACCATATTAAAGCAAGCAAGATGGAAGTATCCTACTTTAAACACCCATTAGCAGCCGTTTCGATGTCGTTATTATTTCATATAAATTAACCTCTTTATTGAATGAGAATGAAAGAAGTAACTTGAACTGGATCAACTTCCGAGGGGTTCGGGCGCTCGCTCGATTGATTCTTATCGCACCAAACAATGCCCGATTAAACGCTTCGAATTTATGGTTACTCAATCAAGTCACACAACCGGCAGCCGCTGGGAAAAGGGAAACCCAAACCCGCTGACGAGGGAAAACTTCCCATTAAAGTGGCTACTGTGTGTATGTGCTGTACGGGTGCTGGTTCCCGGTTGCTTGAGCGTGTTTGGCTGCAATTTAAGCGCAGGCCTACAATCAATTTCATCGAGTAGGGTTTCTCTCCGCTACACCCTATCCACCCGGCACCAGTTTCCGCCCGGTGTCAGACCCATTATAATGGCAGGCCGGTAGTATCCTTCGCAGTATTTGTTGTTTAATCGCACGCGTTTGAGAGCTTTCTGTCCTATATTCAGAGCTTTGTCACTGTATGGGACTGTGCGATGGTGGTGGTGTCTCGTGTTTTTTGTGCATTCATCCATCAGCAAACTCATTTATGGCATTGATTTTTTTTCTCTATACATATTTGAAAGAAAAAAATCAAATACACACACACACACACACACACACACACACACACACACAAACACAGTTTTGTGGTGTAATTAGCTCAAGGATGTAAGAAAAGTACGTGGTCTCGTGACGAAAGGTTTTTTTTTTCTTCCGTGTGTTTGTGAAGTATATGATCCACTGGCACGATATAATCATTTAGTTTTAATATTTCTTTCCCTTTTCTCTGTCTCGCATGCAGCATTGGAGGTGTTTTATGTTCAATCGAAAGTGCTCGATTTGTGCTTGCCTTTTGTTTTTCTTCCCATAGGCTTGTTAAGCATCCAGCAGCAATATTCTAAAGACATTATTAGTACACGGCATAGTTTGTGCCGTCGTCTGCACTTGCGTTACGTGAGTAAGTTTCGTAAGAAAAAATAATGACCGAAAGCCACTCCCCCCCATAAAGTTTACTGCTACACTACACAACGAGAGTCGAGAACGTTCTCCAGTCGCCTTCGTTCGGTTAACTTTGCGTTAAAAAGTGCAAACGACCTGACGACGTGTCGTTGGTAATGAGGTGTTACTTTTTCGTTCATTTGTTCAATCATTACCGGTGAAAGTGTCTCGAACGTAATGACCGAAAGGAACTAATTGTAAGAAAGCGATAATTATGTAGCTTCAGTAAATCATACGTTAGAATTAGAATATTTATCGTTAAGTTTCATTTTTTCTTGCTGATATAATTATGGTTTAGCGTTCGATATCTCATTCTACTGCATCAGCTCATTAGTCACACATGGTCGGTCAAGAGTTTCATCAAAACTGCACCATTTTGGTGCGTCGTTTCGAAATGTGATTCAAGCTTAGCTACTCGCACAGTTTACGAGTCCATTGCGAAACTGCCGCAAAGCGCGAGCTACAAAACACGGCGACACGTTAGATGTCACTGTGACAGTCAAATCGATACGATTTACATGCAGAACCCGGTGCGGTTCGGGAGAGTACCAGCTCATTTACCTAACGATGGTTTTCGATGATTTTATGCTTTAACATAAACGAAATTCCAATCACGGTGGCGCCCTGGGGGTACGGCTGCTTCCGCTATAATGTTGGTATTTCTATTTCTATTCTCACACACAGCACCAAATGAGCCAATGGGGCATGTAAATGCACTCGTCCTTTGTGTTTTTTTTCTTCTTTTTTTGGTTGTTGGCCAAAAGCACGCACGCCAAAGTTCCCGCTCCGGTAGGCACCGATGGACAAGCAATCGGTTTTTATGGACCACCATTAACGTTCGGTCGGCGATGGAGGCTATCTTCAAACCGTCAAATCGTTGATTGAGTTGAGGAAAAGCCGATGTCTGTTAGAGGAGGCAATGAGGGGGAGGGGTGGGGGAAAGGAACTTGATTGACATTTACTTTTCCCCGAAATGTGTGTGATACAGCCGATGGTGTGAGCGCTTTGTTTGGCTGAGCGGTGGGAACCTGTGGGCTGGGCAGATAGGGGATATATGTGTTGATAATGCGTCGAGAATAGCACAAACAGAATGGGTTGTGGGTGCAGGATGGAGTGTGTTGCGAACGCGATATAGAAAATATATTATAAAAAGAGTATGCATGCAATCATATACAACGAGCCTTAAGCGACTCGACGTAGGTTTGAGGGAAATATAAAACTAACAATAAACAGCGTCGCTAGCAAATATACAATCCGCAAAGGATGCATGTAACATCTGTAAGCCATCTGTAAGCAAAAGGACCACCGCGAAGCAAGTAAGAAACATAGTTCCCGCGAACCCGAACCGGCGACAGACCGTCGCCAGAACCGTAATAACATGATCTCATAAGAGAAGGGTACAACATTTGGTAATAATTACGAAACATGAACCAATACGCCATAAATAGGAAAACGATCTCTCAATGTCAAATATCACAAGCCAGTAAACACGCACTCGAAAAGGGATGTTCAGAATAAGACCGAAAGGATAACAGGAATCTGCAATACGCCCACTTGAGAACCCATATGCACCCCATATGCAACCCATATGCAAATGTACGCACCACGGCTTAGAACGAGCCTGAGACTCATAAAAAAGGGATATGCGACGTAACCATAAAATTACAGACGCGTAGGCGTAGCACTTAAAAAANTTTTTTTTTTTTTTGTACTGGGAAGCCTTTTCCAGGTAAGCAGTGTGACACAAGCATGTGATGTGTAATCATGATGTTTCAATTACATTGGGATGTAAATATTGATAAAAATGTTAAGCTTTATACTCCGCTCCAAATAAACATATGTACCAAGAGTAAATGTTTGGGAAAGGTTTTAGTTGCTGACAGTTTTTGTTCATTATCTTTTGACTTTGCTCCATGTAATATAGACGGTAACACTATACTGAAATGGATTTTACACGACAAATCACGGTTCGGATGTAAAATGTTCACTTATTCTTATTTATTTTGTATATAAAAACAAGATAAAATATTGAATATATGGAATCTGTCCTATAAACGTGTCAGTTCCTCAAAATTCGATTATACAAGATAATTATATTCCAATTACCTGTCATGATGTCACTTTTTTCGTATGGCCCATGACAACTACTTATTCATCTGCTTTCCACGTATTTTAAGATTTTTTATAACTCCATAGGATTTTATTTTTCGCTATGTTTTGAGCTTTATTCCGATTCGTCAAGTGACGGCAAAGTTGCGTCATGGTCGTACAGCTCGTGTCAAAAATATCACGGTGAACGTTTTTGTACGAATAATAATGCTCAATGGTTTAAATATAGCATACAGTCCAGAACAGAAATTAAAGCTACATGTTTGCAGCTTTCGTTTAATCCGCTTAAATCGTTGGATCTAACATTCAAATGGTGGTAAACATTCCACCAATGTCCAGACTGATCAGAACTGAGGACTAGTCATAAAATTAAATTCAATTATTCAACGATGCGGCTAGGCGAAATTAGGTTTACTATAAATAATTAAATTTACCGCCAGTCATTGGTGAACCCTCGAGGACCAAATTCTGCAACTAATGTTGGATTTGGTTCGTTTGAATTCTTGCATACGGTTGCAGAAAGTTATAGCGGAAGAAGCAGCGAAATAGAATTCTCTACTCTTCTGCACCTGGTAGTTTTCATTTTAGGCTCCCAGGCTGACGCACATTATTCATCTTACATAAGCTAAAATTGGTTATGAAACGCTACCATATTAAAGCAAGCAAAATGGAAGTATCCTGCTTTAAACACCCATTAGCTGCCATTTCGATGTCGTTATTATTTCATATAAATTAACTTCTTTATTGAATGAGAATGAAAAGAGTAACTTGAACTGGATCAACTTCCGAGAGGTTCGGGCGCTCGCTCGATTGATTCTTATCGCACCAAACAATGCCCGATTAAACGCTTCGAATTTATGGTTACTCAATCAAGTCACACAACCGGCAGCCGCTGGGAAAAGGGAAACCCGAACCCGCTGACGAGGGAAAACTTCCCATTAAAGTGGCTACTGTGTGTATGTGCTGCCCGGGTGCTGGTTCCCGGTTGCTTGAGCGTGTTTGGCTGCAATTTAAGCGCAGGCCTACAATCAATTTCATCGAGTAGGGTTTCTCTCCGCTACACCCTGTCCACCCGGCACCAGTTTCCGCCCGGTGCCAGACCCATAATAATGGCAGGCCGGTAGTATCCTTCGCAGTATTTGTTGTTTAATCGCACGCGTTTGAGAGCTTTCTGTCCTATATTCAGAGCTTTGTCACTGTATGGGGCTGTGCGATGGTGGTGGTGTCTCGTATTTTTTGTGCATTCATCCATCAGCAAACTCATTTATGGCATTGATTTTTTTTTCTTTATACATATTTGAAAGAAAAAAAAATCAAATACACTCACACAAACACAGTTTTGTGGTGTAATTAGCTCAAGGATGTAAGAAAAGTACGTGGTCTCGTGACGAAAGGTTTTTTTTTTCTTCCGTGTGTTTGTGAAGTATATGATCCACTGGCACGATATAATCATTTAGTTTTAATATTTCTTTCCCTTTTCTCTGTCTCGCATGCAGCATTGGAGGTGTTTTATGTTCAATCGAAAGTGCTCGATTTGTGCTTGCCTTTTGTTTTTCTTCCCATAGGCTTGTTAAGCATCCAGCAGCAATATTCTAAAGACATTATTAGTACACGGCATAGTGTGTGCCGTCGTCTGCACTTGCGTTACGTGAGTAAGTTTCGTGAGAAAAAATAATGACCAAAAGCCACTCCCCCCCATAAAGTTTACTGCTACACTACACAACGAGAGTCGAGAACGTTCTCCAGTCGCCTTCGTTCGGTTAACTTTGCGTTAAAAAGTGCAAACGACCTGACGACGTGTCGTTGGTAATGAGGTGTTACTTTTTCGTTCATTTGTTCAATCATTACCGGTGAAAGTGTCTCGAACGTAATGACCGAAAGGAACTATTTGTAAGAAAGCGATAATTATGTAGCTTCAGTAAATCATACGTTAGAGTTAGAATATTTATCGTTAAGTTTCATTTTTTCTTGCTGATCTAATTATGGTTTAGCCTTCGATATCTCATTCTACTGCGTCAGCTCATTAGTCACACATGGTCGGTCAAGAGTTTCATCAAAACTGCACCATTTTGGTGCGTCGTTTCGAAATGTGATTCAAGCTTAGCTACTCGCACAGTTTACGAGTCCATTGCGAAACTGCCGCAAAGCGCGAGCTACAAAACATGGCGACACGTTAGCTGTCACTGTGACAGTCAAATCGATACGATTTACATGCAGAACCCGGTGCGGTTCGGGAGAGTACCAGCTCATTTACCTAACGATGGTTTTCGATGATTTTATGCTTTAACATAAACGAAATTCCAATCACGGTGGCGCCCTGGGGTACGGCTGCTTCCGCTATAATGTTGGTATTTCTATTTCTATTCTCACACACAGCACCAAATGAGCCAATGGGGCATGTAAATGCACTCGTACTTTGTGTTTTTTTTCTTCTTTTTTTGGTTGTTGGCCAAAAGCACGCACGCCAAAGTTCCCGCTCCGGTAGGCACCGATGGACAAGCAATCGGTTTTTATGGACCACCATTAACGTTCGCTCGGCGATGGAGGCTATCTTCAAACCGTCAAATCGTTGATTGAGTTGAGGAAAAGCTGATGTCTGTTAGAGGAGGCAATAGGGAGGAGGGGGGGGGGGGAAGGAACTTGATTGACATTTACTTTTCCCCGAAATGTGTGTGATACAGCCGATGGTGTGAGCGCTTTGTTTGGCTGAGCGGTGGGAACCTATGGGCTGGGAAGATAGGGGATATATGTGTTGATAATGCGTCGAGAATAGCACAAACAGAATGGGTTGTGGGTGCCGGATGGAGTGAGTGAGTGAGGCAGTCGATTAACGTTTGTAATGGTGACTGTCGACGTTCTGAATGATTGGAAAAGATTTTTTTTTAGGATGTTGTTGGATTTTTTTGGGCCTGCTGTAAGCCCAATGTGTGCTGTGTGATACAGCCGGTAAGCACCTATGCAAACACTGGCTCGTCAATTAGAGAGGGCTTTTATTTTCCAAGCTCAGCATATATGGCACGGATTAACATTGTAGCCGAAACGATATCGGTAAACACGGCGGTTTTATACCATTTATCCGCTGCATCGCCGAGTGGGCTGATTTGGATGTGTACGGCCATTATCGTACATTCTCTCTCTCTCTCTCGTTGGCGTAACGACCTATTCGGTCATGCCGGCCATCAAATGGCTTACTAGACTATTAGATACCACGTAGTTGCATAGTCAGTGCTCACTACGGGGGGACGGTCCGGATGGGATTTGAACCCGGTCCGGTCGCGTTAGGGACTAGCGCCGTTGTCAAATACACCACCGGGCCACCCATTATCGTACATTGTGCGTCACATTAAATGCTAGGCACGAGACACACATCTAGTCAAACATCATAAACACGGTGAACCGTGACGGAGTGTGTGCCGACTTTTGTAGCATCGCATACACGCAGCAGCAGCGCTTGTGACAGGGCAGAAATGATAAACGCTTCATTAGCGAACCGTCGCTCGGATGAATCGCACTGTACCGCACATCCGAACGCAAAGTAATGGAGTGGCTGATGGCACACGAACAAACAGTCCACTCACGATGGAATGCGGCAACATAATCAATAGGATGGTAGCATCAAACGAAAGAACAGCTCAGCTTTTGGAAGGGGAGAAATGTTGGACCACACGGGTCGGGCACCCATAGTACCATTTCAATGGAAAGCAATTAATATCGCATAATTGGCGACCATCCAAGGTTGTGGACCGTTCGGGCGAAGTGGTGCGTACTTACCGATCATACCTCATAGTCATTTCTGAATGCACATTCCCACGCGCAAGTGGTCGAACGATGCATAATTTTCCATCGCACAATGTATGCGCTATTTGAATGGTTTTATTTCATTCTACGTCCACAAATTCTAGCACATTTTAAGTGGTTTCCGGTAGCAGTGTTGCTGGTGTGTGTTACGATAATCGATGTTAGTACGCTGAAATATTGAGCAGCCAGCGGTAAAGCATTTTGAGTGTATATTTTTTGCACGTTTTAATATTGAACAAAAATTGCATACAACAGCTAGCTGCTTATGTTTGTCTTGCTAGCTTCAGTGCCAAATTTTTAATAAAAGCTTTCCGGTTTTCATAAATCATTCTAAAGCATTCTTTTAAAAATGTGCAAAGTGGAAGCCACCAACCTTTTGATTGTGGTTGTAATA
>STHB01000004.1:29762167-29776667 GCA_018908115.1 Anopheles rivulorum
TTTTTTTTTTGGTAATTCACAAAAGAAAAATAGACCTGTCATTTATAATCGCTTCCGTTGTATTACGGACCCTTACATTGTGCTGTTGCTTCTCCTGCTACTGCTGCTACTGCTGGTGCTGTGTCTTTTTGGCTCGTGGAACATTATTTTAAGTTGGTTGGTAATGTTTTGGGTTTCTCAGTACGCAGAAGGGCGCTTCTCCACACTTGACTGAATTGTACTGACCTTGTTTACCTTACCGGCGTGCGCTCACGATTGCCTGGAAACAAATTCACCCCTTGTTAACGCATCAGCTTATTGGGTACTTTTCGCTTTGTACCGCGATTGAACAAATTGAACATTGCTCGCATTTCAGCTTTACGAGCAGAGAAATCTTGTTTTGTTTTGGATGTTCGAGGTCTAGCATCTTTTGCGGAAGCAGTAGCGGAAGAATGCCTTTTTTTTTGGTATTTGTTATGTTAACGAAAACAACATCACGTGGAAGTTGCTTCAGCTCTTTGTATTGAAAATGGCATTACTTTGACACCGAATGTGTAATACCATTTCGTCGCTGAACTAAACGAATTTGTCAAATGGCCGAGCGCAACACATTGGAAGGAATCGCTGCGTAGCAAGCACGATAAAGCCGATAGAGAAAAACACGGCGAATACTATCGCAGACTACACTTTTCTCAATGTGTTTGTAATGCTTTTTACGAAATTGCGCGATGTCCCCATGTGTGAGTCGGGGTCGTACGTTTCGGAGCTATGAATTTAGAAGCGCAGACATTGATGGGTAGTCCTTTTGGGTACCGTTTAGTACGACGGGTACGTCGACCTGTCCTGTAAAACATGGCTAGGGATATCAGGGAACGAGATGTGGGATTATTTCCAACAGCTCGCTACAAACCCACAAACGGTTTGGCCAAGCAGACATGGTTTGACAGATGTTCTGATGTGGTTTTATGTCTTGCATTAATCGAATCAAACATCGAAACAAGGTTCCATTGGGGTGTGTGTTAATCGGTTTTCAAGGGTAAGTAATGCTATAAAATGTGTCTCATGCTTTTTTTTTATCCAACGAATCGAAAAGTGTGGTTTTTGTTATAAAACGGAGTATGTAGTACAGGATTCAGGCGATAAATTAATTAATTCAATAGAGAGATGTATGTTGTTTACCCTTATGTATTTCAAAATAAATTTTAAAATACACAATTTAAACACACCGATATTTTTGCTTAAAAATATTTCAATAAATATTACGTCAATTTGGTTGTTTAGTGGCTGAATATTAAATCAAGTATTGATTTACAGAAAGATATAACAGAAATGAACAAACTGCAACGTTACACGGTTCATTAATCTCTTGTGGGCAAAGGATTTTTTGTTACTGCTACTACACACATTCTTCTATTGTGTTCACGGTTCACGCTCTTCTATGCGTGCATTGACCTCAGTCATGTAAGAAATTTGTGATGAGACGATTCGGGGGTTTTTTTTCTTGGTCGTCTAAACGAGAACGAGACACAAAGGGAATGCTTTATTCTAATTTTTCAACCAAATCATACAGCAAGACAGTACTCGTTCGTTTACACTTAAATCGTCTACCGAAAACGTCTGTCGTGTGCGGACCATGATTCAGCCGACATTCCAGCTGGAATATTAAAATGTTGCCAACAAGACCGATTCGTTGAATCTTCCACCCGCGACAGCAAACAGCAATAGCGGCCTATCATCGATCGATTCCTGGGTAAAATATTTGCTATTCCGTTCGAATGTTTGCCGTCCTGCTTCCGTCCCGGCATGGTAACCCACAGCCGGCGGGTTGGTGCCAAAAGCACACCAGCACCCCCAAAACGGCCCAAACCTGCGCACAGCTCGTGCAAGCAAGTTAACCTCGAGCAAAGTACATGCTCCACATCCAGCACCTTTTGCTGCGAGCAGCAACTGTGCGAACTCCATATCATCTTCGCAAGAATGCAAACACATAGCGGACAGGGATGGCAGGGTGGATGGGTGGTGGGATCCCGTCGTTGGACCCCATTGAAGCTGGCGTAAAAATGTTGCGTGCCTTGGGCCAGTTTGGCAGGGTACGAACACGGTACAAAGTAGGAAAAATCGCCCGCACGCCCGGTGCGCTTATTCACACACCGGGCGCCACTTCCGTTCCACTGCACGCTGGAAACGGAAGAAAAGTTACCGTTCCCGAGAGGGCTGTAAAGTGGATTAAGGGCCCGGGCCCGTTTATACGGGTATGGCATTTCGAAGCAAGCAGAACCGCCGACCGGGTGCGGGATTTTCCTTCCTTGCACATGTTCGCTCGGGTGAACAAGTTTAAAGTAAGCATCAGCTTAGCTTCCTTAGCTTGCACAAATCGAATTTCACTGTTGGGTTTCGGCGCGATCTTTAAGACGTTCGGACGTGCTGGACGTGGCCTGGATGGTAGCAGGTAGCAGTGTGATACGATCTGCTCGAGATGGTTTTCATTCACCAAACCGGATATGATAATAAATTTTAAAACGTTTTACAGCACATTATTCGCCTTTATTATGTCAGCTGGTTTGATATGTGTGAGGAGCTGAGTAATGATAGCGACGATTGCGTTGATTGCATTGCGTTACGAGAGGAAGCCATGTCTTTTTTAAGCCGTTTTGTGTGCATATCTCCGACCTCTGAGGTAAAACTAGTGGGAATAATGTTTTGAGTTTTAGAAAAAAAAACCTTCCTGCAAAGTGTTACAAACTGAAGCTATTGGGATATTTTCCCATTAAAAAAGTTCACGCTCAGAGCTAGGTGTCATCGTTTAACACTTACAGTCATTATTTTGCACCACCTTACGGATAACGCGAATTACGCTGCATGTCACTGCATCACACTAGGGACCAGGTTATNTTAAGCCGTTTTGTGTGCATATCTCCGACCTCTGAGGTAAAACTAGTGGGAATAATGTTTTGAGTTTTAGAAAAAAAAACCTTCCTGCAAAGTGTTACAAACTGAAGCTATTGGGATATTTTCCCATTAAAAAAGTTCACGCTCAGAGCTAGGTGTCATCGTTTAACACTTACAGTCATTATTTTGCACCACCTTACGGATAACGCGAATTACGCTGCATGTCACTGCATCACACTAGGGACCAGGTTGTTTATTTAACATGCAATGACCTCGGGAAGGGTGATTCACACTGTCCCGCACTGTGCGACATCCGACCGGTAGGATACAATTACAGCAACGCTACATGCTGCTGTAACAGATCGGTGTCGCGCAACCGTGCACAGTCCCGAGAAAGGCTCAATAAACAATGTGTGGCTGTTTAATTCATACACACCTGCAAGCCACACGACCACGGCCAAACGCACGAACCCGACCGGCCCGACCGGTACTAAGCCGAACACCACTATGTGTTGGTAGGATCTTATCAACGCGGATCGGATTATAGTTTCACGTAACCTTGCCACCCGTCTGCAAGTGATTATTATTGTTAGTATTTAGATTATAGTGTGGCGTCCGGATGGGGGTTTACCGTACAGCGTGTTCCGGTTCACACGCACACCGTGGCACCTATCCGGTCTGCGCTGTCCGATGGGCGAGTCGAAAGTTTGCGCCCGGTTATGGTTAATCATAAAATTTCCCATCCCTTCACATTGGCATGTCGCTGGTGTGGCTAGGAAAGGTGACCACATGTACGCACGTATAATTAAGCAAACACCAACATACACTCACACACAGGCACATACACTGTTTGTATTGGTTTTCCATTCATATTAGCCCACACCCCGCACGGCTTTGGCACTGGCACAAAGCTCATGTTCTGATTAACCTGGCCAGTCTGCTTATCGTCATTATAATACCCAACTAAAGAAAATGAATGGTTTTCGATTATAATTAGATCGTTCGTTCGTGCGGAGGACGAGGACGCTGTGTTGTGCGGTTATGCTACTGTGGGATAAAACCGTATGAAATGACTAAGTTTGTGAAACCACCTTACCGTAATCTCTACCTGTGGACCTTTGTGGACGTTTGCACAAAGCGTAGAAAGGTAAGCTTGGTAGGTTTTAGCTTACGCACCTTTTTGTACGTCGTTAATGAACTACAGCGGCCTACGTAAATTCCCGCAGGAAAACGAAACTAGCTACTTCAGCTTAAACAACGTACAGCACGATGGGTGGAGTAGCATTTAGATGATGTATATTTTTAACGTGAAATTTGATATGATCATTATAAGCTGTTTTTTGCTGGTGGTGTAAATGGTGTGGGCCTGTGTACCAGGGGACCCAATCAAGCACTCGGTCTGCCGGCTACCGGTCTATCGAGAGTATACCTTACACTTAGCAGGTGATGACGTCCGTCGATGATAACTTATTGCCTGTTTGCTTTTTATTTTCATATTTTTGTTACAAATAATTCATCACTTGTTATGCATGACGATTCAGATCGCCCTTTTTAAGTTGTAGAAGAAAAAAGTCTCAACTGATGAGCAAAACAAGTCCTCGCAAAAATTAAACTGATATTGCTATTTCATCATTTTCAAGCACTCCAAAAACCATGCACCGTACAAACTTAGAATAGTTTCTTTGGAAAAAAAAACTCCAGCGATGCGAAGCGATAGTAAATAGAGTTTCAACAATGACTGTTTTTGCTTCAGTTTTCGTCACTTTCGTCACTTCATTTCCGGAATATCTACTACATCATCAGCAAGCACAAGGTTAAGCCACTGTACGGTTGGTTGTTGAACGATATTGGCTCTCATTTTGCTTCTCGTGCACTAGCTGAATAAAGGAGACGCCCAGTCGCTTATCTGATGTCGATGGAGACGCCTAGTGCTTCATTGATACGACAGCTTCCTCGTTGAACCACCGGGCGTCTCCATCGTGCTCGGCTGTCTTATTAGCGTACGTGGCATATTTTGTGCCGATGGGAAAAATAGGATGGCAATCGTTTGCTGCTGCTCTTAAAAGGAGTGATTTTTTTTAATTAAAAGTCTTGCCTGTCTACTTTTTCCGGTATGCTTGCAAAAAAGGGGTTATTTTGAAATCCCTTAAAATGGCGTCACGGAACAGTTTATTGTCACGGACGTGCTTTTTTTTTTGTTTTGGAAGAATTTTCCTCCACTTTGGTAAACAACAGTCGCTACCTTCTACGAGCATCTTCGCCAGCCTTGATATAATCCAGAGTGTTGGGTCGCATGAGGGTCGGCGTTGGAAAAAAATATATATTCATCGAATTGTAACTTCTTAAACGAGTTCAGGTGCAATAGAAAAAGGACCTAATGTTAATTAATTTATGCACGAACCTTTTTTAACGCACGGTATTGCTTGTTGGGCTTTGTTTCCCTATGTTTTATTTGCTAGCGACATCGTGAAAATGATTATGTCGTTTACGGTGTGAACTCTCAAATGCTGTAGGTTTTGTTATTTTTCAAAACTCAACGATTCTGTTTAGCATAAATTTCTAGCGAAATGATAGCAAAAACATAAACTCGCACACAGTGAGGCAAAAACGATCTGTGCCGAAATTCCATTAACATCACATTATAATTTTTAATTGAAACCGCTTAGAGCGAGTCCCTGTGATACTCGGTCCACTTGGTCGAGATTTGCTTCGCCAGTTGGTAGTCGATGGTGTGGGATTTTTCGTTATCCACTTTTTGGTGCGGCAGAACAGTTAGTTAGAAAAAAGTTCTAGCAATGCACTGGTGGGATCCAAATCGGTAGACAGTAAGAGTTTTGTGAGCTTTTCCTTTTCCTAATGAATCTTTTGGGTCAGATGGTACGCATTTGTGCGATGTAATGAGTGTACGGTGTTTGCTTGGGGATTTTCCTTTTTTGTTTTGTTGAATTCTTCGCTTTGATTAGAGCCATTGACTATTAGAAATGCATTTTACGATTTGACCGATGCAATAAACAAAATGTTTTATGTTGACTGCTATCTTCAATCGGATTTTCGGCTTACAACCAGCACCAATCAATAAATAAAGAAATAACAACCATAACTAGTTAGTTAACGAGACCTTTTTTTTGTGAGTGAAACATGGTTGAAAAACGCATCTTTTCAACTAAATTCACAAAATGTAATACAAACTGCAATATTTCGACACTTTCTACGTTTCATTTCAGCATTCGATAGCGACGCAAGAAATCACGCAACTTTCAGGAAAAGTTTCCTGATTGAGGAAATAGTATGGTAGCACGTGTAATATGATCTCGTTGCTGATTCACGACCAACTAGGTTGAACGACGTATTTGATTGGCAGTACACGCTGTCATCTGCATTTTCCTTCCAATACTTTCTTACTATCGTACTTGTAAAGTTGGTTACAAAATGATTCTACCAATCGCCGTTTTGGCATGTACAGTCGTGTCCTGGTGCTACAATTTCCACCGTAAACGTGTGATTTTCTCCCGCGAGGAACGCCAACAATAAGTACCGTTTGATCTGTTTTATTTGCTGTTGTTGTCGTTGCGCCCATTCCTGCAACAGAACTTGTCAACCGTTCACGGTACCGTGCAACGTTGCACCGTACAGCGTACATTTCCATCCGGTATGTTCACATGCCTGAAAATTGGTGCATGGGAAAAGTTTGTGACGTGTTTTTTTTTTTTGCATGCGAACGATGTGTGCCACTCTCGACGCTCTGGCACGTTCATTCGGTTTTCGTGATGCTTAGGTACGCTTGGGACTTTTGGACAAGCTTTCGCCACGCTTGAAAGTTGTGCCGCGTATACATCACCAATGATTGTTCGTTTTTTTCTTTTTACCCAAAGTTGGTACAGGTCACATAGAAATGTGATGTTGTATTTGTTTTTCCCTTTTGCTGACCTGCATGTTGAGTGTGTCATCCAAACTCGAGGTGTTAAAAAATCCAAGTTCGAGGTGTTAAAAAATCAAAGAAACGATAGGTGCGAAATGAAAGGCAAATGAAGGAAATGAAATATGAGAATGTTTCTTTCATAAACATGTTTAATCTTTGTAATACATTACTCCGGGCTTAATTTGATTTATTTCATCCTCAGCCTTATTTTGTGTGGTGTACTTTTGTTTTCATATCCACCAGCAACGATGCACAATCACAGGATGATTGTGCTGGAAACATGATTGCACTTGCAAAAGAACATCCATGGGTTTGGACGCTAGCCAAATTGTTTCCATGAAAAACTATGCAATTTTCGCACCTGATTCCAGCTTTAACAAGAGCCGTTGCAACCCTTCACTTCGACATCGCTAGATGTATATAACACCACGCTGTGGACAGGATGAATCCGTCTTGCCTTTATCGCACACCTTTGAATCGTGTGCATAAATCTCTTGCCAACGGCTAACCGTTCTAGGCAGCAAGTTTAGAAGGATCAAGTTTACCAGCGTAGAGCTTTCGGTGAAAGATTATGGTGAGACTTTTTGGCAGAAGCAAGTGTTCGGCTTTTAGCCGTACATGGTAGATTGACACCCGTTGTCCACACCGTACCAGCCCGGACAGAGGGACGAAAGACAAATGCAAGCAAAATCCTTTAGGTGTAAAATTGTGTGTTACCATTTTATTAAATTACGCTTCATTGTTCATTCTAGTGTGTTTAATTTAATTTTAATCCCAATAAATTTGGTTCAAATTGCATTCAGGATTTATCACATGAATAATTAAGAAGGATTCAAGTGGTTATTTTGTGTTCTAAAAATCATTGAAACTTTTAATCGGTATTTGTGGTCACGTTATTGATACCTTTTCCCGTAATCTAAACTGCGAACAAAGCTTAAACAAAAAAAAACGTATAACCTTATTGGCCTTTATTTGTTTCGTCATAAAATGGCCACAACACCGTACGTTTAAATTATTGATCTTAGATATTGGGAATTTTATTGAGCTGTAAATTTGACAACTACGATAAACTTCCGTACAGTGATAAGCAAACTTAAAACCGAACCGCTATAAAGCCAATAACCGAAATTAATAGCTACGAAGCGTTCGTACTATGCAAACAGCAAAAATATCAAGAATCACGCTTCGAGTGTCATACAGTGTGCGGAAGCATTTGTCGTAAAAAGTGTGAAAAAGTTTCGCCCAAAAATTTTATGATGCTGTGCGCGGATGGAGGTGCAAAAAAAACAAAAATCATCACCACCAACCACCATCTCAGGCAAGCAACTTTTTGGGTTCTGGTTCTGATTCTGCACCACAGCTTATACCACCATTCCGAAACAGTGGCTAGAATGAAAACACTTTCATTTACTTTTCATCGATTTTCTCTCTCTTTCTTTGTGGTGTGTGTGTGTGTGTATGTGTGTGTATGTGTGTGTGTGTGTGTGTGCGTGCGTCTTTCGTTTAGGCGCACAGTCGAGGCGAGAACAGAGGAAATGGTTTATGGTGCCAGGACAGGAAGTGAATCGTTGAGAATTCCTAAGCACTTTTCTTATCTTACCACATGAACAAAACCGAGTGGGCTTTGTTTCCCTTTTTTCCAATGTTTTCGCCAATCTTAAAGCTACGGCACACACACACTTCACCGCATGGTATGATACGAGTTCAGCAACATCAATAAGCACTTGTTTAGGAAGAAGAAAGGAAGCTTAATGCCAACACACCACACACCACCGCAAAACAAAAAAAAAATCGTTCATTCTACCAACCATCTTGGTAATGTGCAAACAAAAGGTAGCAAAAAACAACTACATAGTTATATGAAAAAAAAAACCAGGCTCCATGCGAAACGATTCTAATTTTCCCTTTCTTGAATCCTAATAATTTTCCCTTCCCAAGCAACCTACAGCACAACAGTTGTTTGTTTGGACGTACTACTACTGCCCGTCCAGAAGTGTTGGTTGCCGTTTTCGTTTGTAAACAAACAAATTCGTCCATTGGCCTTCGGCTGCGGTTACCGGAAGGAGTCGTTCGAGGAGTGTATCCGTGTGGAGGTGAGTTAAAATCACGTTCGCTCGGTTGTGATGAAGCTAAAGGAAAGATTTCTCGGTTGCCTGGTTAATGATAGAAGCGAACCAGGTAGCAACGTGTTGGTAGTTATTGGAACATTTGCAGAACGGTAGTAAACGTACGGGAGAAGTTTGTGCGTGATGAAATTTACACAAACCAAACGCACAACAACTATTGTGCTGCTGAAAAACACCGTAGCGAAACATTGAATTCTGCACCAACAGTGGAGTGTAGTGCTCACCGTTGCTATATGTTTGTTTATTCGAGCAAATGCAGGTAATGGTAAAGGTTCGTTTCATCTTGCAATAAATATATCTTCCTTTATTACTATCGTACAGCTTTTCGAGCAGCTACACTACCGCTGCTCGAATGAAGCAAAAAGTGCAGCTTTCACCACAACACAATCGATGTTGCTGTGCTGTATGATGTATGTCACCAACACTGTCACTGTACGGCAGCAACACTTTTTAATCACCAGTAACCATCAACGTCGTCACATCGTGTATATACAAAAAAAAAATCACATACATACAAACGACCGTAACCGTTCTTAACATGCAACTCGTTTGATCTTTGACAAATAAATTTAATAATTACAAATGATGCTGCCGAGTCGCTTTGATGTTGTCAATCAGCTGTCAGCAGTCGTGTCACATACTCCCACATGGTAATAGGTTGGAAATGTAAATATGGCATACATTTCCCGCTGCTAAACGATTCATCACGAACCTTCCCATTCCACGCACCGAATCTGATGCTTCAGCTTTTAGCTTTCTTTCTGTTTTCTCCCTTTTAGACGATGCGAAATGATGATTGAATATTGCCACCACACTCGAAAGGAAGGTTTCTATTTTATCAGATTTCCGTACGTCTGGTCGATGTTTTCGGTCGTTTTCCCATCTGAACTCCGTTGGGTGTATGGGTACAGCAAAGTTCCCGCTTGTGCGAAACTTTACCTAAAATCTATTTGCTTGAAATGGAATGAAAGATCAACAATCTTTACGGTGCGTTAGGAAAATAAATTTTTACTCAACCACGGTTTGCTCTTGTCAATACGCCACTGAAACCTATAGATGGTATTCTTGCTGTGCGGAGAAAATGTGCCCGTTTCGAAAAGATGCCGATGCTGCTTTTCTCGTAAATCTTTTGCGAAAAAGTTCTCCAGTCACGGTGGTNTGAACTCCGTTGGGTGTATGGGTACAGCAAAGTTCCCGCTTGTGCGAAACTTTACCTAAAATCTATTTGCTTGAAATGGAATGAAAGATCAACAATCTTTACGGTGCGTTAGGAAAATAAATTTTTACTCAACCACGGTTTGCTCTTGTCAATACGCCACTGAAACCTATAGATGGTATTCTTGCTGTGCGGAGAAAATGTGCCCGTTTCGAAAAGATGCCGATGCTGCTTTTCTCGTAAATCTTTTGCAAAAAAGTTCTCCAGTCACGGTGGTAAAGAAACGAATCCAAAAAAAAAAACAAACGCATTTGTTAATCCCACAAACGTCCCACATTTGGTGAGCCTTGTCCAAACACTTTTGTTTGCGTGGGTGAGAAGTATAAAGTAAAATAAGCTCAGACGCTTGTCGGTTAGCAGTATAGTTAGCCGTCGCCGAAGGGTAGAGCGATGCCCATCCATCGCCATATGTGTTTGCTCGTTTCTTTCACGTTGCTGTGCACTACGCAAACACAGCAAACTATTTTAATGTTTTACCAATGACTGGCATTTCTTCGGTGTGATAAGAGCTTGTAAACCAGCGTGTGTATGAATGAGAGCCTTCCTCGTGTTAAGCCAAAAATCATCGCAAAATATTGCATTGCCGTATGCGTGAACTTTGGGATGGAAAAGTTTTTCCATCTCTCCATCATCGCCATCATCCCATTCGCAGAAAAAAAGGCCAAACCGCGGCGGAGGGGGGGGGGGGGGGGATTGTTTTTGGTCGCTTATGGCACCATCGCACGATCGCAAAACGTTACCACACGTGTCCGTTTCATCATGTCCCACTGTTTTGCCAGCGGTGGATCAAACTTTTTGAACGGTGCCGAAAGCTTAGCAAGTTATGAAAGTTGTTAGTGGCTGTATCAGTAAGTGCAATTAATAAAGCAAATGTTCCACAAATCGATACGCCTCAGTTGGAAGCCAAAGCTTTTCTAAGTAATATGGAAAAAAAGCATAAAAAAGCACCATCGGAAAGATTATTCTTTCGCCACAAAACACGAACCAATTAATGTAAAACAAGTTCTAAACACACAAAATAGTATATTGTAGTACATCCATTCCGGTTCATTTTCATGTGGCCAACTATATGTTTTTATTCATTGTGTCTATGTCTGCGTGTCCGTATCTGCACTCTATCAATGTACGGCAGTTTTTTTTTTGTTCATTTGCCTTACAAACCATGTAAATATATTGTTCGTTTCATGTAAAAATAGAAAAAAGAAAGAATTCCCTAATTGATGGTGCTCCATAAAATGTGTCGTAAACCAATCAACTGACCTTACCGAAACATGTGCCGAACGAAAACAAAACCAGCTCATTAGCAAAAGTGTATCGAAAACACGCGCAGCATGATCACTTGTTGAAAAATAGAATTCTCAAAACAAACCTAAACAATCTCGGTGCGTAAATCAAGTTTTAATTAATCCAAAATAGCTAAAAAACCAAAAAAAAAGAAAGCAAACCCTTCATCTACTAAACACGCACAAGTTTGTGTTTGTGTGTATGTGTATGTGTGTTTGTGTGTGTGTTGCACCTTTCGCCACTCGTGCAAATAAAACTGACTCACTAAATAGGTGTGCGAAGAAATGGATAGCGATCCGATTTACAAAAACAAAAAAGGAAATATCTCCGGGTGGCAAACAAATTGGACGCTAGCGTTGGATGATTTGATCATATTTCTTTTACCAACCACATTTGCACTCTGCTTCCCCCTTCCCCCTTTTTTCCTGCTTCTGATGATACTTAAAATCTCAACCAAACCATCCTTCCCTTACCAGAACTGACCCCGCACCACCTGGTAGGGTGGTGGCCGCCATACTCAAGCCACATGGCCGTAAATTGTGCGGATCGGCGATTATTTATTTGCTTTAGCGAACGACTGCCCAACACTCATTTGACCGCGGAACGAGAAGTCGGACGTCGCTTACCCGCCCAGCCGCGTTTGTTCGGCTTTTGGGAGGGTGAAGCGCAGCTCATTGGCAGCTCGTTGGATGGTTGGAGCAATTTTCCCTAATTTATTCGTTCGATTTTCACTCACACTCCAGCTCCAGGGCGATGGTTGGATGTTCAACACCAGGCTGCCGTGTAATTCGGGAAGGCACAGTCTGATTTTAATTCATTAAGCTACATCAAAGAAATACTTTCGAAGCAAATCAAAGTGGAAGCGAGAGATAGAGCCAGTGGGGGGAAAAAAAGGGAAAAAAGGAACAACCTGGATCGATCGTTTTGTTATTTTTCAGTGGAAGGTGAAATTCAACACCTTCCGCAGTGAGTTGTTGTAGCAGATGTTTTTGCAGCGGTATTTAAAACTCCAATCAATGGCTCATCAAAGCTGGTTTAGCGAATCAATTTTAAAAATATTTTCATAAACATATTTACAAACCTCTCTGCACCTTGTCAAACACATACAACCATTTATTACAGCAATCATCATCGCAGTATGGGTAGAATAACTTTCCCAGAGTAATTAGCAATAAATTGTGTGCGAGGATTGTGAATCATTAATTTTGCCATTTAATTGGGTTTGTACAAACCCTAAATTCTTTTGAAACATAACGTTTTAACTCAAAAAGTGTTCTTTCTAATTGTACAACTTGTTTCCCTTGTTTCCATTTGTTTCGCTTACGCTAACATACATGTTACAGTCATTTCTATCGCTTTTGTATTAATTCTACTGAATGCTGCTAAAAAACAGTGTTCAAAGTTCAACAGTTCTCAAAGTTGAAATTGGGCACGTAATAGGTAATGTGTTATAATGTTCTCATAATGCTCCTCATACGTTAAGCCATTTTGTTTCACCAGAAAAATATCATCCTTTGTTCTTTGGTCGCGTGACATTTGCTTTGTGTTGCGTTGTTATTTTTTTGTTGCATGTGGAAAAGAACGGTGCCTGCAGTAACGTTTTTACTTTGATGAGTTCGCCGTTGGTGCTGTCTCAAAAAAAACATACACACACACAAAACAGTCGCTATGCTGATGTTTCTCTCGGGCTGCACCCGTGCACACGTACCAGTCGCATGAGGTTTGTAACATTGCTTTGAAATAAGCTTTATATGCTGTCCTATCCAGAGCTAAAGTGTTCAGGCACAGTCAGACACACGCTCACCCACATGCACGGTTGTTCCACGTGTGCATTTCTGGTAAGTTCTTTTAAGTGTGCATACTTAATGCTCGGTAAGTAATGTCAGAGTCATTCGTCACCGCAGACGGCTACTGCTTTACTGCTGGCTTTGTGGTAAGTCTGCTCGTGGAAGCGAAGAAAAAATCAGGAAGAAGATGAATCCTTACTCTTGCTCATGAATTATCATCGAGTACAGGATGCACCCGTGTACTGTTAAGTGCATACAGCTGCTGTTACGATCGTTAACAGCCGGATGTTCTTATGAAGCGTAGTTTGTTATACTGTAATGAGACGCCATTTTTCCAATTTATTTCTTTGCTACTAATTTATGCCTAATTTGTTCAACAGCTGTGAAGGATCAAAGATTGCTAGGCGGGAAGCAATAATGTATTATTCTATTATAGCAAACTAGCCTGTAGAGGCAACCTATACCTTCTCCCTTCCATAGCTGTATGTTCCAAAAATCGTTAGAAAATAATCGCGTGTCTTCAAGCCATTAGCTTGATCTAGCTAGAATGATTGGAAAACGTTGTGTAACATTGCGGTAGTTTACTTCTTATGCCGAATTTCTTATGCACGGTTTATAAACACGTTTGAAAGACAAAACACAAGCTAAAAATAAAGTTGAACAATTAATTTGATTGTCAAAAGGCAAGACAGTAATCAATTTTTGTTGGTATTTGTGTGCAATTCTTTCTCTTGTTTTTAATTTGAACTTTAATTTTGAAATAGAATTGAAATGTATTGTAAGTGGTGATAAAATAAACAATGTTATATATTGTTATTGTATTATTGGTACGATGGGAGTTAAAGCGTTGGAAATATTACATTCTTCTGTGACATACTGCTACATCGTCTAATAGAGATCTAATTATTTATTTAGAAATATCCCAAGTTTGCAACTATTGTCAACCTTCCGAGTTACTTCTAGTAGCAACTTGTTTCAAACAATTGTGCTTGTGTTTGTAACAAACCACACTTAAGTGACATTTCATGCATTGTGAATTACCGCGAAAATGTATTGTCTGTCAATGGGGAAGGTCCTTACGTTTACAAGAAAACATTCATACAAATTGAAACATTTCTGTGCATTAAACCAGTGACCGTGCCTGGTAAGGGATCTCCGAGAGCAAACAACACATTAATACTACCAAACCTGTCACCTTTTATTTTTATTTTTTGCTCGTCCCCTCCGTTTTCCGAACATCCGTGCGTAACATACCGCAAGCAGGGACGGAAAGATTGCGTACATAAATTTTCTCACTACC